>ML814163.1:50275-90585 GCA_009831015.1 Picea engelmannii | reverse complement strand
ATTCTTATCTGCTTTAAATGATGCTTCTCTAGAGGTGGTTTTATCTGTGACTATCCTCATTTCATATGCAGTCAACGTTCCTAGAAGTTGATCAAAAGACAAAGTCTTTATATCATTAAGTTCTTCTATAGCTGAGACCTTTGAGTTAAACCTATCTGGCAGAGATCTCAAAATTTTCTGAACTAAAGAGGATTCCTCAATTTTTTCACAAAGTGCTTTCATTGCATTTACTAGTTCTTCAACTCTCAGAAAATACTTCCCAATGGTTTCATCTTCTTTCATCTGTATCTTTTCAAACTGTACTCTGTAGGTTTGAAGCTTGGCATCTTTTACCTTCTCATTACCTTCATAACTGTTAATGAGTTTGTCCCAAATTTCTTTAGCAGTTTGAAGATGCATCACCTTCACAAACTCGGCTTCTGCAAGTCCATTCAAGATAGCATTCATTCCCTTAGCATTAAAGATAAATTCTAACTTATCATCCTTGGAAGCTAGCACAACAGGATTTATGTATCCAATGTCTACTACATCCCAGACATCAGCTCCTAAGGCCATTAGGTATGTTCTCATTCTAACCTTCCAGAAGGCAAAATTCGTTCCATCAAATAGAGGAGGCCTAGTGACTGAAGTCCCTTCATGGCTTGTCATGTTTAAGTTTACATATCTACCTTTAAATAAAAGGCACCTTCTCTGATACAAATTGTTGGACAACTGAGAGGGGGGGGGTGAATCAGTTGTTACCGTGATTAAACAATTATACTTATTTTAAACTCTTTTTAGAAACACTTAATGACATTCACAATAGTGCAGGGAAGTAAGAAATAGCATATTCAACATCAGTCACACACATGAGATACACAAAGATAGATATTTCCTGAGGAAACCCATAAAGGGTAAAAACCTCTTTTTCTTTATATGATAAGTAATCTTTACATTCTTTACATTATCATACATATGAGCTCCAACTCATTGTGAGGCTACAACCTCTGTTTTACAAGCTGCAACTTGCTGAGAGCACCAACTCTCTGTTTTCTCTAGCACCCACTAGAAGGAAGCACCAACTACAAGGAAGCACCAACTCCCCGATTTCTCTAGCACCAACTAGAAGGAAGCTACAACTCCCTGTGTTCAAGCACCCACTTGAACCTCTGAGGAGACCAGTCCTCCCTAGTACCTCCCTTCCACCCTAGATTATGAATCTTTGTTAATGAAACTTATTACAATGATATAATGTTCAACAATGGCTTACCAGTATCATCATTGTTCTGCTACATTTCCCTGCTCTGTCTGCCTCACTGTCTTCCTGCACACATGCATTGCACTTTCCGTTCTTCTACCTTTCCTTCTCTGTGCGCCATGTCCATTCAATGCACCTTTCCTCTTCTGTGCATTTCAACTGCTGCACACTAACTCCTTCTACACACATGAATCACTCCCCACAGCAACAACCCAAATCTCTTCTTTTCTCCACATTCTTATAGTTTCTGTGCTCCTTGTGCATGCAATATTCGCCATGCCTCTGCATGCTCACACCGCTCCAATCTCCTCCACATCGGAGATTTTTCTCCACTTCACTCTTCCACAACTATCCAATCTTCTGTGTGCCACATTCTCTCTCTGTTCTGCATATTCTTCTCATTGTGAGTCCTCTGCCTGATCATCATGGTAACTCCTCAGCTTCTCTGGCGGTTTCACCTACGCATCCATCATCACTGGATGTTATTCTGAGATTCCTTAGTTTCTCTCGTAGTTGAGGCTCTTCGTCTTCTCTGTCTTAGATGAGCTTATCCTTTCTGTTTTCAGCTACAGACTTCAATCCCCTTCCATCTGTCAATCGCCTGAATCAATAATCCTCAATCCACTGGAAGATGCCTTGAGACTCTTCATCTTCTTTGGCGATCATACTCAGTCTTCTTCGAGTCCTCTAGCAGAGATCATCATTTGTTTTAGTTGTTACAATCACAAAAGTAGCCCTGCGATCTTGTTCAACTTCCCCTGCACCGTTGGATTGAATTCATAGAAACTTGCATTTACTTTGCCATTTTGCACTTCGGAATTTCGGGATCCCCGTGGTAAATATTTCGTCATACTCCATGTCCCGATCACTGAAACTCCGAAATGGAGCTTATCTGAACTAGCTCCTTCCTTCATCTTCCTCCGATGTGACCAATGACTGTGACCACAGATTGAGCCAAAACGTGTTTCGCATTTCGACATTTCAGGATTTCGACAGTCCTATGGTAGAGTCTCTTGACGCTCCATGTCCTAATATCCGAAGCTCCGAAATGGAGTCGGATCAACGGTCCACACTCTAAGTGATTCGAAGGTCCTGATCTCTTCGTGATTTCGCATATCGCGATTTTGGGGTTCGCGACTTCGGCACTCCTATGGTAGGAGTTCTTGACATCTCCATCTCCCGATTTCCGAAACTCCGAAAGGGAGTCGGATCAACGGTCCACATAACCCCCTGAGATGGATAGTTGACGGGATTTCGTCTTTCACATTTTGCGATTTCGGGACTCCTGTGGTAGGGGTTCTTGACATCTGCATCTCCTAATTTCCGAAACTCTGAAGTGATGTAAACCTGCTGATGTCACACGTGGATTGACACATGTCGAATCACTGCCACGTGTCACTCTGATTCGTGACTTACATGTGCCTGAAATGTTGAATCAGCTTGACACTTGTCATTGCCTGGTTGTGCCACATGTTCTTAGCTGACATGGTTTGCTGATGTGTCTATTTTGGGATTTCTCATTTCGGCACTTCGGGACTCCTAATGTTGAGAGTCTCTGACTTCTCCATCTCCCGATTTCCGAAACTCCGAAATGGAGTTTACTTCGGGGTTTCGCATTTCACGAATTCGACATTCTTGTTGTTAAGTGTTCTTTGGAAATTCAAAGTCCCGGTATCCGAAACTCCGAAATGGAGTTTACTTCGGGGTTTCGCATTTCGCAAATTCGGCAACTCAGGGAACCCCTTTCCTTTGACTTCCCAGTCAGTGAAACGATGATCTATGTCCATGTGTCCTACCCGTAAATGGATGGTCCTCCTTCTTTCATGATTTTGTACACCCGCTTCTCCTTGTACTTTAAAGAATGTCTAGGTTCTCCTTGATCCAACGATGGTCGAATCTCGCGCTTGGATCTAACGCCTAAGATCTGTCCTCCTTTTCAGTGCGCTCTTCTTGTCTACATTCAGATCTGACATCCATCGAGAATTCAAGATGGGATCCAACGATCACTGACGCTTCTCCTATGCTTCTCCTCCCGAGCTTACACATCCTTCTTACTTGGGAGAATTTCTAAGTGTCAAGGGCCTCGACCTTTGATCTACCTGAGATCCTAAGTACACTATCTCTCTTGAGCTTTGGCAATGAGTTAACCTCATTCCTGGTGCACACCTATGCACTGCGTTCGACCCTGCGCTAATTCCTCCTGAGCTTACTTTGTCCTTGTTTTTCCTTCGCTGCATACTCTGATCTTGCCATTAATGACAAGCACATATTGCTTGTAAAGCATGCCAACCATCCTCTCCACTATTTCATTCTTCCTATACTCAAGCCATCATCGCTGTTGTACTTTCCATCAATGACAAGCATACGCTGCCTATAAAACATGCCAACAATCTCCCCCTTTGGCATTGATGGCAACAAAGGCACCCAGATTCTTTTCTCCCCCTTTGACATCAATGTCAAAGAGAAAATGCTCCCCCTGAGCTGTTGCAGTATTTTTAGGAGGTATCAGATATTAAACCAACACAAACTCCCCCTGACTGGATGGACTCTCTCATTTGAGGCCTACAGAATATTTGTATCTAAACCAAAGTCTTCTCTTTCTGATTCTTGGACCTTTTCATCTTCATCTTCCGTTGTATCCTCTGTGGAAAACTCAAAATTGCTCACCTCTCTTACTAGGACTCCTTCATCAATCTTTTCTTCTCATGAGTGGATGACTCCCCCTGTGACTGTTATCTCTCCGTTTCTGACTATTTTCCTCCTTTGTTTATAAAAGGTTAGCTTTCCCTGACAAGGTCTTTCTCGAACTGTATCAACAATTGTCTTTGCTTTCTGTTCTTCATTCTTAGTATGTCAATCTCTTCCAGTGCACTGATCAATTCTCCTTCCATGTCAACCACGAATTCTTCTTCATTTTCATTACTGCCTATGCTTTCAATATCATAATCCTCTTTGTCCATAAGCATGAAGTCATTTACTTTATCTTCACAGGAAGAATCACTATCGGTGTCTTTTGAGGAGTCATCATTGTTTACACATAAACTTTTCTTCTTATCAAATCTTCTTGATTTGTGCTTTCCTTCATCTTCAGAGTTTTGATCATGTTTCTTGTGTGGAAATTTATTTACAAAACAACCTATGTTACCACAGTTGAAACATTTGAAGGGCAACTTACCTTGGTACTTGCCTAATCCTTTCTTTAGTCTTCTCACAAATTTTTCTTCAATTTCATCAGGCTCACAATCTTCATTCTTATCTACTTTAAATGATGCTTCTCTAGAGGTGGTTTTATCTGTGACTATCCTCATTTCATATGCAGTCAACGTTCCTAGAAGTTGATCAAAAGACAAAGTCTTTATATCATTAAGTTCTTCTATAGCTGAGACCTTTGGGTTAAAACTATTTGGGAAAGATCTCAAAATTTTCTGAACTAAAGAGGATTCCTCAATTTTTTCACCAAGTGCTTTCATTGCATTTACTAGTTCTTCAACTCTTAGAAAATACTTCCCAATGGTTTCATCTTCTTTCATCTGTAGATTTTCAAACTGTACTCTGTATGTTTGAAGCTTGGCATCTTTTACCTTCTCATTACCTTCATAACTGTTAATGAGTTTTTCCCACATTTCTTTAGCAGTTTGAAGATGCATCACCTTCACAAACTCGTCTTCTGCAAGTCCATTCAAGATAGCATTCATTCCCTTAGCATTAAATCTAAATTATAACTTATCATCCTTGGAAGCTAGCACAAAAGGCTTTATGTATCCAGTATCTACTACATCCCAGACATCATCTCCTAAGGCCATTAGGTATGTTCTCATTCTAACCATCCATAAGGCAAAATTCATTCCATCAAATAGAGGAGGCCTAGTGACTGAAGTCCCTTCATGGCTTGTCATGTTTAAGCTTACAGATCTACCTTTAAATAAAAGGAACTTTCTCTGATACCAATTGTTGGACAACTAAGAGGGGGGGGGGGGTGAATCAGTTGTTACTGTGCTTAAACAATTATACTTATTTTAAACTCTTTGCAGAAACACTTAATGACATTCACAATAGTGCAGGGAAGTAAGCAATAGCATATTCAACATCAATCAAACACATGAGATACACAGAGACAGATATTTCTTGAGGAAACCTATAAAGGGTAAAAACCTCTTTTTCTTTATATGATAAGTAATCTTTACATTCTTTACATTATCATACATATGAATTCCAACTCATTGTGAGGCTACAACCTCTGTTTTGCAAGCTGCAACTTGCTGAGAGAACCAACTCTCTGTTTTCTCTAGCACCCATTAGAAGGAAGCACCAACTCCCTGTTTTCTCTATCACCAACTAGAAGGAAGCACCAACTCCTTGGTTTCTCTAGCAGGAACTAAAAGTAAGCACCAACTCCCTGGTTTCTCTAGCACCAACTAGAAGGAAGCTACAACTCCATGTGTTCAAGCACCCAATTGAACCTCTGAGGACACCAGTCCTCCCTAACACCTCCCTTCCACCCTAGATTATGAATCTTTGTTACTGAAACTTATTACAGTGATATAATGTTCAACAATGGCTTACCCGTCTCATCACTCTTCTGCTACATTTCCCTGGTCTGTCTGCCTCATTGTCTTCCTGCACACATGCGTTGCGCTTTCCATTCTTCTGCCTTTTCTTCTCTATGCGCCATGTCCATTCAATGCACCTTTCCTTTTCTGTGCATTTCAGCTACTGCACTCTAACTCCTTCTACACACATGAATCACTCCCCACAACAACAACCCCAATCTCTTCTTTTCTCCACATTCTTATAGTCTATGTGCTCCTTGTGCATGCAATATTCACCATGCCTCTGCATGCTCACACCGCTCCAATCTCCTCCACATCGGAGAGTTTTCTCCACTTCACTCTTCCACAACTATCCAATCTCCTGTGTGCCACGTTCTCTCTCTGTTATGCATATTCTGCTCATTGTGAGTCCTCTTTCTGATCATCATGGTAACTCCTCATCTTCTATGGCAGTTTCACCTATGCATCCATCATCACTTGGTGTTATTCTGAGATTCCTTAGTTTCTCTGGTAGTTGAGGCTCTTCGTCTTCTCTGTCTTAGACAAGCTTATCCTTTCTGTTTTCAGCTACATACTTCAATTCCCTTCCATCTGTCAATCGTCTGAATCAATAATCCTCAATCCACTGGAAGATGCCTTGAGACTATTCATCTTCTTTGGCGATCACACTTAGTCCTCTTCGAGTCCTCTGGCAGAGATCATCATTTGTTTTAGCTGTTACACTGAGAAGCGCAAAAGTAGCCCTGCGATCTTGTTCAACTTCACCTGCACCGTTGGATTGAATTCATATAAACTTGCATTTACTTTGCCATTTCGCACTTCGCCATTTCAGGATCCCCGTGGTAAAGATTTTGTTACACTCCATGTCTCGATCCCTGAAACTCCGAAATGGAGCTTATCTGAACTAGCTCCTTCCTTCATCTTCCGTCGATGTGACCAATGGCTGCGACCACAGATTGAGCCAAAACGTGTTTCGCATTTCGACATTTCGGGATTTCGGCACTCTTATGGTAGAGTCTCTTGACGCTCCATGTCCCAATATCCGAAGCTCCAAAATGGAGTCGGATCAACGGTCCACACTCTAAGTGATTCGACGGTCCTGATCTCTTCGTGATTTCGCATATCGCGATTTTGTGGTTCGCGACTTCAGGACTCCTATGGTAGGAGTTCTTGACATCTCCATCTCCCGATTTCTGAAACTACGAAAGGGAGTCGGATCAACGGTCCACATAACCCGCTGAGATGGACGGTTGACGGGATTTCGGCGTTTCTCATTTCGCGATTTCGAGACTCCTGTGGTAGGGGTTCTTGACATCTCCATCTCCTAATTTCCAAAACTTCGAAGTGATGTAAACCTACTGACGTCACACGTGGATTGACACGTGTCGAATAACTACCACGTGTCACTCTGATTCGCGACTTACATGTGCCTGAAATGTTGAATCATCTTGACACTTGTCATTGCCTGGTTGTGCCACGTGTTCTTAGCTAACGTCGTTTGCTGACGTGTCTGTTTTGGGATTTCTCATTTCGGCACTTCGGGACTCCTAATGTTGAGAGTCTCTGACTTCTCCATCTCCCGATTTCTGAAACTCCGAAATGGAGTTTACTTCGGGGTTTCGCATTTCGCGAATTCGACATTCTTGTTGTTAAGTGTTCTTTGGCAATTCAAAGTCTAGGTATCCGAAACTCCGAAATGGAGTTTACTTCAGGGTTTCGCATTTCGTGAATTCGACAGGTTAGGGAACCCCGTTCCTTTGACTTCCCAGTCAGTGAAACGACAATCTATGTCCACGTGTCCTACCCGTAAATGGACGGTCCTCCTTCTTTCGGGATTTTGTACGCCTGCTTCTCCTTGTACTTTAAAGAACGTGCAGGTTCTCCTTGATCCAACGATGGTTGGATCCTGCGCTTGGATCTAACGCCTAAGATCTGTCCTCCTCTTCAGCGCGCTCTTCTTGTCTACATTCAGATCTGACGGCCATCAGGAATTCAGGATGGGATCCAACGATCACTGACGCTTCTCCTCCCGAGCTTACACATCCTTCTTACTTGGGAGAATTTTTAAGTGTCAAAGGCCTCGACCTTTGATCCGCCTGAGATCGTAAGTACGCTATCTCTCTTGAGCTTTGGCAATGAGTTATCCTCATCCCTGGTGCACACCTACGCACTGCGTTCGACTCTGCGCTAATTCCTCCTGAGCTTACTTTGTCCTTGTTTTTCCTTCGCTGCATACTCTGATCTTGCCATCAATGACAAGCACATACTGCCTGTAAAGCATGCCAACCATCCTCTACACTATCTCTTCTGATCTTATCGAGCTTTCTCTAAAACGTCTTCCCAAAATACTTCTGGTGCCTATCTATTACATTCTTACTGTACTCAAGATATCATCGTTGTTGTACTTTCCATCAATGACAAGCATACGCTGCCTATAAAAAATGCCAACAATCTCCCCCTTTGGCATTGATGGCAACAACGGCACCCAGATTCTTTTCTCCCCCTTGGACATCAATGTCAAAGAGAACATGCTCCCCCTGAGCTGTTGCAGTATTTTTAGGAGGTATCAGATATTAAACCAACACAAACTCCCCCTGACTGGATGGACTCTCTCATTTGAGGCCTGCAGAATATTTGTATCTAAACCAAAGTCTTCTCTTTTTGATTCGTGGACTTGTTCATCATCAGCTTCCGCTGTATCCTCTGTGGAAAACTCAAAATTGCTCACCTCCCTTACTAGGAATCCTTCATCAACCTTTTCTTCTCATGAGTGGATGAATCCCCCTATGACTGTTATCTCTTTGCTTCTGACTATTTTCCTCCTTTGTTTCTAAAAGGTTATCTTTCCCTGACAAGGTATTTCCTCTTGTTATCTCTACAGGATGTCATGTAAATCATTTTGTAAAACAAAATGTTGTTGTTGAAGAGTTGTTGTCCTACTGACATACTGCATAATTGTAGCTCATACTTTTCAAACAACCCTTGGATCTCCCCATTGATTCTCATCGATCTCTATCACTGCAATTTTCATTTTTCTTTCATGATGCTTACCATCCAAGGCTTTTATGACCATATTCAATCACAATAAAAACTACTCTCCTACCTGCTTTTCTTTTTCACAGACAAAGGACCTTAATCAGGTTTCTTAGGAGTATTGATTTCTTCCTTGTTGTATCCAATACCAGATTTGTCATTTGGTGATCTTTGACTATCCAAGATCTTATCCAGGGTCATGGAGCTGTTTAAGAACTTGCTTTGGGTGTTTTCCTTCTCAACCTTCAAGACTTCTGCTTCCAACTTATGACATGGTTCTTCTCCTACTTCATCCATGGGGAAAATGCTAACTGAACATGCTTTTATTGTATCTGAATCTTCTTCTTTACTTGCAAGGGAGGATTCAATTTCAACATCATTAGTTGTCCTTATGCCTTTATTCACCACTTGTCCCGAGTTTACATTTACCTTACATTCTTTGGACATGAACACCTCTTCACTGACTCTGTCACATTTTTGACTTGTACTGAGCAAATTATGTTTCAGATCATCCACAAGCAGAACGTATTGGGCATCTCCTTTGTCATTACTCAAACTCATCATCCCTCTATCCTTGATTTTGCCTGGTTCATCATTTTCAATTTGACACATGTGGAATAACTGCCATGTGTCACTCTAATTTGTGACTTACATGTGCCTGAAATGTTGAATCAGATTGACACTTGTCATTGCCTAGTTGTGCCACGTATTCTTAGCTGACGTGGTTTGTTGACGTGTCTATTTCGGGATTTCGCATTTCGACACTTTGGGACTCCTAATGTTGAGAGTCTCTGACTTCTCCATCTCCTGATTTCCAATACTCCGAAATGGAGTTTACTTCGGGGTTTCACATTTCGCGAATTCAACATTCTTGTTGTTAAGTGTTCTTTGGCAATTCAAAGTCCCGGTATCCGAAACTCCGAAATGGAGTTTACTTCATGGTTTCACATTTCTCGAATTCGATAGGTTAGGGAACCCCATTCCTTTGACTTCCCAGTCAACGAGACGACGATCTATGTCCACGTGTCCTACCCGTAAATGGACGGTCCTCCTTCTTTCAAGATTTTGTACGCCCGCTTCTCCTTGTACTTTAAATAACATGCAGGTTCTCCTTGATCCAACGATGGTCGAATCCCGCGCTTGGATCTAACGCCTAAGATCTGTCCTCCTCTTCAACATGCTCTTCTTGTCTACATTCAGATCTGACGGCCATCGAGAATTCAGGATGGGATCCAACGATCACTGATGCTTCTCCTCCCGAGCTTACGCATCCTTCTTACTTGGGAGAATTTCTAAGTGTCAAGGGCCTCGACCTTTGATCTTCTTGAGATCCTAAGTACACTATCTCTCTTGATCTTTGGCAATGAGTTAACCTCATCCCTGGTGCACACCTACGCACTGCGTTCGACTCTGTGCTAATTCCTCCTGAGCTTACTTTGTCCTTGTTTTTCCTTCGTTGCATACTCTGATCTTGCCATCAATGGCAAGCACATACTTCCTGTAAAGCATGCCAACCATCCTCTGCACTATCTCTTATGATCTTCTCGAGCTTGCTCTGCAGCGTCTTCCCAAAATACTTCTGGTGCCCATCTATTACATTCTTCCTGTACTCAAGCCATTATCGTTGTTGTACTTGCCATCAATGACAAGCATACGCTGCCTGTAAAACATGCCAACACTATAAATGGTGTAGAAGCATTATACACTACACAAAGAACTTAAATAAATTTTCAAGCTAGTAAAGAAGGTTTCCTACATGCTCGAGAATGTTTTGTTAATGCAATCACAAAATCATTAACTTAAGGGATTTGATGGATGCCCAAGCCAATAACTTGCCTCATGAAGGATAAATAATTGATTTGAGAGGCCATCAACCCTCTAAAGTCTGTGATTGAGGGTTAGAGTGTTAGGTGAGAGAAATTGCTTACTTCAAATAAAGGAAAAGCAACTAGCCTTTGTTATTTTTTGAATTACAGCTAAAAACTACCCTCCAAAGCCACAATCATTGGGTTGGAAGGTCGTTGGGTTATAAGGCTAGCAGGTCTCTTAATCAGTTATTGGGTTTTTCCTTGTGTTGAAACTCATGATTAGATAAAAGAAGCCAATTACTCACCTCAAGAGGTAGACATCACCTCAAAGCCAACAATTGGCCTATTGGCATTTTAGGCATGCAATTTGTCTTCTAGCTCTCCTTTGCATGAAAGTTGAAGTATTTTACTCATCAAGGCACAATGTTGCCCATTAATGCCTATTCTCCTATTCATGCATAGTCCTTCTTCATTCTCTTGTTTGTCTTTTCTCTTTTTTTTCCATTAAACTTGTAGGTTTGAAGCTATTTGGAACTTTTGTGTTTCATGTGAGCCTTTTTCTCATTATGTAGTGATGCACACTATTTCCAAAGATCACAGATAATGTTTCCATCTCATAAATAGAATTCCAATCACATTCAATGTGTTTTGGACTTTAGCTTTTTGTTTTTGAGCTTGCATGGTTGCTAGATAATTTGCATCTACAATATAGCTTATTTTCACCCATAGATTGTGTGTATCTCTTCCTCTAGCAAGGGCATTGATATTGGAACTATTTAGAGCCTTCATCATTCTCTGCCCATTTTATCCTTCTTAAATCATGTTTGGGTTCATTTCGAGATACCACAGATTATTATTTTAGATCGTGATAACAAGTTCTTGAGTACGTTCTAGACCAATCTGTGGTCATTGATGGACACCAAGCTCACCAAATCAACCGCCTTCTACCCCTAAACCAATGGATAGATGAAGGTAGTCAATGAGATGATTGTTCATATCTTGAGAATCTACAATTCAAAACATCCCTGCACATGGGACACGAGTCTTCCTTATGTTCATCATAGCTAGAATTGATCCCTTCATATCTCTACTGGCCACATCCCTTTTTCAGGTGTGCTTGGGGTCCAACCATTGGCCACAATTCATGTAGCTCTTCCCATTGCATCCACACACGAAGAATATGACCATGCTCAAACTAAGGCTGATAAGGAAGTTAGATTTGTTGAACGGATTCATCACATCTTCCAACAAGTCAGTGGTATCTTGCAGAAAGCCAATGCCAAGTAAAAGCAATGGCATGACCAGCATCAGGTTCCATACAAGTTTTAAGTTGGTGATAAGGTATGGTTACATTTGCAGAAAGAGTACCTTGCAGGACCCCATCGCAAGCTTCACCCACTTCGATATGGGCCTTACACCATCACCAAGGCTATATGTGAGAATGATTTTGAATTAAGTATTCCCTCATTCCTTGGTCAACATCCAGTCTTTAATGTGGAGCTCCTTCACCCATATTTTCCAGCTCTATTGGACACCTCAAAGGTAGTTGAGCACATGGCCCTACATAACTCAAACCTGACTACCTTGAGCATGCTACAATTGATTAAATCATGGATACACAAATGAAAGGAACCCACCAATAGAATATACAACTATACCAGGTCATCAAAGAAAGGAGACTTCTTCACCAAGGTAAGTGACTCACCAAGGGCCAAATTCAACAAAATTTTCCCCATATTATGAGGGAACTTGATGCAATGGAGACTATTGCTTCCTAATGGGGGAGGACTGATCCAGGTGGATATCAGTGGCCACCCATCTCTTCCAATGACTCAACGGTTCTCTATCTTCTTGGCATTTTTTCTATGTTTTTTCGGGTCCCAAACTTTTGAGGATTTTTTGTGGCCCTAAACGATGTTTTTTCGACATTTGGGGGGCAGGGGTAGCCATCAACATGCCATGGCTCTAGCTAAAAGTTGTAATCATTGGATAGTTCTTTCCAAAGAGCTATCGTGCACACCAAACAAAGATCATATGAAAAATTTGTGCCTCGAGAAATTGATGCATCAACTAACCACCTCGGGGCCCACAATACTTTTGGTGTTTCATCTTCTAGGGTTAGGGTTTTGATGTTTAGGGTTTTTTCCTCTTTTTTTTAGGTGTCATGATAAAAGACCATTTTCTACCTCTTTGTAATTAGTTTTTTGTGAATGAGCATAGTTGATATCTCTTTCTCTTAAGAGATAAGTTACCACCATTCTAGCCAATTTGTGTTCTACAATATTCTACTATTTTATTTATTAATAGAAGTTGGGTTTCACTATATTGTTGTACTCTCTACATTTCTATGTGTATTTGATTTCGTTCTCAATATAATACAGATTAGTGGTATCATAGAAATATGCTCCTTGTTTTTTCTCGGTGCATGTCCCCGATGAGGTCAGGGTATAGAGAGTTGGGTCTCGAGCTAGTTTCACTTAGGGACGACTGCTCTCGGAAACCCAAGCAACCTCCCATTGTAGAAGAAAATATAGATGACGAAGGAGGAAATCCTATCAATATGTTTCTCAAGGAATCCATTGCATGACAGAGGAACAAGATGATGGATAACTTCACCCAGATCCTTCAATGACTCTCAAAAGTGGGCGAGGCATCTTCAACAAGTAGCCATTTCGAGGGTGCGAAACCCTTTAAGGCACAAGTTAAATTTGATATCCCTTTATTTGAAGGTCATATAGATGCATATTCTTTGGAAAAAAGGTTAAATATGTTATAGGGTTATTACTCTATTCATAATTTTTTTGACGCCAAATAGATCTGCTTCGCGCTTCTTAAGGCCCTTCCCCATGGCTAAGATTGGTGGGAAAGTTACTAAGAGATACACAATGAAGATGAGTCTATGAAATTCAGGAGAGGACCCACTTGGGTAGCCTTTTTTTGTTCCCTCGAGGAATACTTCTACCCTATTGGAAACTATGATGACCAATACACAAGATGGATGACTCTGCATCAAGAGAGAGACTAGATGGTGAAGGACTACAACAACATCTTCCATACCTTGTGCTCAAAGTTGGGTATCAAATAATCTGAGTGGCATATGGTTTTGAAGTACTACAATGGCCTACATAGGTACATCCAAATAGAGATGTATTTCTTGGACATATTCTTAGTGGGAGCCAATTATCAATATTCTATCAAAATCAAGCAAAAATTTAAGTAGTGAAATAAGCGAGAGTTCAGGTCTGCAAATACACAACAACAAAAGTATGGTAAAGGAAACCATAAATAACAAAAGAAGGGACATAGCAAGGAAATCCAACCTCAAGAAAACCATTCCAAGTCCCATGCAAAGTATGGTAACAGGAAGATGAAGAAGGACACTAGAAAGTGGTGTGAGTTCCACAAAATCACCTAGCACAACACTTATGAATGCTACTTGAAATAGACATTGTTGGTTGAGCTTAAAGAAAATGAGTCATACCTTGGCTCAGACTCTAATTCAGAACAGGGAAAGTAGATCATCGATGCAGAACCCAGTGATACCATCACAACCACAAAGATCCAACCAAATGAGTAAGAGGAGCTTGAGGAGAGGGAGCGTCTCTTCCATTCATAGGTGTGGGTGAAGGGGAACCCACTACATTTAATTGTTGACAGCAGGAGCCAAAATGATCTAATATTATCTGAGGTTTTCAAGAGACTTAAGCTACCGATAATGCCACACCCTCAGCCATACACCATTGGTTGGTTGAGCCAGGGATGAGACCTTCACGTCAACCAACAATGTTTCATATCATGTGGCATGAATCCATTCAAATATGAGGCAGTGTGTGAATTTTCCCCTCTCAAAGTTTGTGATGTTATTTTAGGATATCTATGTATGTGGAAGTGTCATGTTGTTTATGAGTCTTTACCTTATAGTGTCATTTTTACTTTGGGAGGTCAACCCTACAAGGTACCAAAGGTAGTTTCAATTGCTGCAATTTCATTGATCTCAGAAAAATAGTGTGGAAGGTAATCTCTTAGACTACAAAGTTTGTCCTCTTCATGGTCTGGTCAAAAGCTGAATGAAATGTCATTGTGACTGCCACATCCTTTGCACAAGATTTCTCTACACAACAAAAGCAAGTGGACAAGGTCGTAGAAGAATATAGAGATATCTTCACTTCAACTAAAGGGGTGCCTCTAAACTGTTAGTTCAAACATTACATTGACTTGATACTTGGTGCCCTTACCGAATGGTCCAATATAGATGTTCTCCCTCTTAGATAATGAGGAAATAACGTGTTAGATTCATGAACTCATCCGCAAGGGCCACATTCAATCGAGCTCAACACCTTGTTTCTACATAAAAACGATGGGACATGGCATCTCTGTATTGATTATAAATCCCCAAACATAATCATTGTCAAGAACCGATTCATGATCCCTCGGATTGAAAATATTCTCGATCAACTTAAGGGTGCCAAGTTCTTTAGTAAGATTGATCTGAAGTTTAGATACCACCAAGTTCTGATAGAACAAACCAATGTATGGAAAACAACCTTCAAATCTAAAGAAGGCCTTTTTGAATGGTTGGTCATGTCTTTTGGCTTGACTAATGCTCCAACGAAATTCATGAGGATGATGGATGATATATTGCGACTGCTCACAAACGTTTTTTTGGTTATATATTTTGATGACAACCTTATATTCAACCGCACCTGGGAATAACATCTACATCACATCTAACAGGTCATGAGCACCCTGTAGGAACACAAGCTATACACCAATATGGAGAAATTCTTATTCAACATGAAACAAATTCAATGCTTGGGATATATCATGGATGATCATGGGGTGCATTTGGACCTGACCAAGATCCAAGTCATTTGCGACTAGCCATCCCCCAATACTATGAAAAAGACACACATCTTCTTGGGCCCAACCAACTTCTATTGTAGGTTCTTGTTGGTATTCTCTCATATTACTTGGCCCTTAATTCAAGTGACTAAGGGTGGAGGTAAAGGAAATTTTGGTTGGTTCAAATAAGCATTCTAGGATTTGAAACATTCGCCTCTTCTCCACACCATTCCTCACGCTGTCGGACCTACAAAAATCATTTGAGATTGAGACAGATGCCTCTGAATATGTTATTGGTGTAGTCCTCACTCAGTATGGACATTTGATGGCCTATCACAATGAAACACTATCTGATGTTATTCGTAGATATCCCACCTATGAAAAATATATGTACTCCATCGTGCAAGATTGTCAACAGTGGAAGCATTATATTATGGGAAAGGAAACGATCATCCACGTTGATCACATGCCTCTGTAATGCATGCATACACAAGGAAAATTACATAATTACCACCATCATAAGTGCTCCACATACCTACAACAATTCTACTTGAATATCAAGTACAAGAAGGGCAACACCGATTGTGTTGCAAACTACCTCAACCGACTCTCGATTATGGCACTAAAAAATTTCTTAACTCATGTGGGCATGAGACCTCCTAGTGGCCACAATTATACAATAGTGACTTTGAATTTGCTGCTACCTATAACACATTGAGCTTAGGAAAACCAATTCCATACTTTCATCTCCAGGATGGAATACTATGCCATCTGGGCCACCTCTGTGTTCCTTCAAGAGAGCATGCAAAGATGATTTGGGAAGCTCATTACAATCAGATGGCATGATACTTTGGCGTGGAAACATTTGTGGCAGTAATGCAAAAGTATTTTTATTGGTCGAATATTTTCCAAGATGTCAGTAAGTATATCAGATCATGTACTTCCTGCAACACCTCCAAACCCACCATTAAGAAACAATGGTTGTACACCCCTCTCTTCCTACTCTTGATAGGCCTTGGTTGTCCATATCCATGGACTACATGTCCGATGTACCTTCAACCAAGCATGGTAATGATCGTGTTTTCGTGGTTGTTAATTAATTCCCTAATATGGTAGTTTTGACACACGAAAAGAAGAGTATCATAGTCAAGGCCACTGCTAAGATCTTCTTCGAACGTGTTTGGGTTCATTACGGGATACTATGGACTATTATTTCATATTGTGATAACATGTTCTTGAGTACATTCTAGTCCAATCTGTGGTCATTGATGGACACCAAGCTCACCAAATCAATTGTATTCCACCCCAAAATCGATGTATATACGAAGGTATTCGACATGATGATTGTGCATATCTTGATAATGTACAACTCCAAGCATCCCCACACAAGGGATGAGAGTCTTCCTTATGCTCAACATAGCTACAATCAATTCCTTCATAGTTATACTTTCCATAACCCTTTTCAAGTGTGCTTGGGGTTCCAACAATTGGCCCTAATTGATGTATCTTTTCCCATTGCATCCACACAAGAATAATCTTCCCATGCTAAAACTGAGGATGATAAGGAAAGCAGATTTGTTGAACAGATTCAACACATCCTCCAACAAGTCCATGAAATCTTGCAAAAATCCAATGCCAATTACAAGTAGCGACATGAGCAACATTGGGTTATGTTATCCTCAATTCCTAGGGATAACAAAGGATATGATGTCTCGAGGCCCTCAGGTTGCAAACATGGAGTACTGAGAGACAATTTTACTAGCATTTTCCACTTGCACAGATAGAGGCCCACTTCACCACCACAGTTCTAGGTTCATCATGAGGGTATCCACCACATCATATCACTTCCGGAAGACATTGGGTGTTTCTCCATGAGGTACAAGCCATGTATCATGGTGAGTTTCATTTCAATATTTGAGGCATTTGAGTTTGTTTCATTTTAAACTACTTTTGATTATGTAACGACTGCTTGGAAATTACTCTCTTTGCCTTGTTTCACCTTGGTGGTTGACATTGTGCCCTAGTAAGTGGGTCACCCGTAGGGATAGGTTTTCTAGTGGGAGGTCCTCTTGATGAGTCATCATGCCATTCCAAACCATAATTTTCATTTTCCACACTTCATCCCCTCATCTCCTTACCTTTTTGGATTTTTGGGTGTACTAACCCAATAAGGGATTTGTTATCGTGTAGTTTGTAGCTAGGAGAAAAGGCTATAAGATAGAAGGCCAAACTAGCATAACAGGAACCAATCCCACCCAATGTCACCACAATGGGATGGTTCTTTCTCTCTGGGGAGGTTAGGCCCAGGGGAGATGTCCCCAGTGACCTGGGGTTTTGAAGAGGCAAAAGGCTAATAAGACAAAGATAAGATTTCCCCCCCTCACAAGTCACCACCAATCAGATATTCCCTGCTAAACAACCAATAAAGAAGTAAAACCCCCAAAGAAGTATACCTGACTGGAACAAAGAAACAACAAACTGATACATGCAAGCTATTCTATGGGTTAGTACTTCATAAGACTATCTGATAAATATATAAGCAATATGGAAATAAATACCGACGAAGTCATTATTTATAAATATAACAATGCAAGTAATGTCACTTCACCAATAAATATTAGGACAATATGGAATTCAATGTAATCAATCAACACATCATATAATAAATGCCTTAGATCACCATTTAATTGCTCAAAAGACAAAGCATTGCTGCACTATTGATATAGTAGCACAAGATGACGACAACAATTAGGGTTAGTAGTTAGCTCCTAGACTAGGTTTAGTAGTTAGGGTTTGTTTTAAAGAGTTTTGAGAGTTGTTTGTGATCAATTTCACTTTAGCGCAAGAGGTCTTCTAGATCAATGCCTTAAAGGGTAAAATGGAGTCAACTTAGTAAAGGACACAAAACCTGAAGGAAGCAAGGGGCAAAAACGACTAGCTCATTAATGAAGCACAAAAAACAAGACAAGAGAGTTTAATGAGGGAGAGTGTTGCTACAGAAAGACTCTTTCATCAAACCCTAAAATAAAAACGGCCCTAAGTGTAGATAACCTAGGCTTGGGACGTCTTCTTCCTCTTGAGTTCTAGATGGTACGACTAGCAAAAGGGAAGAATAAAAAGGAGTGTAGCTATGACTAGGCTCTCTTTTTCTTCTTCAATGGCTGGAAATTTTTGTTTTGTGGGGACATGAGACAAAGACCTACTTGTGTGCTTTTCACCTAGGGTTTTATTCAACAAATTATAAACATATGCAAGAAAATAAGACTACAACCATTCATTTAATAAGTTTTGCAAAAAAAACACTTACATATCACCATGAAATAGCATGCAAACCCTAGTTGTAACACCTTCCATCAAGAGAAAAGCCAAGAGATGCCAAAAATGTCTTCCTTCAACAAGTGCGCCTCACTAAATCAGCCAAATACCCAAGAGAGGGCACAAATTTCAGACCTCCTTATGGAGTGAATGAGTGATGATGAAAAAAATGAAGGAGAAAATCCTCCATTTATACAATATCATGACCTAATTTTACTTTTTTAGGTCATGTAAAAGGCCGACAAGGCCAAAATACCAAAATCATACTATTTTACATTAAATGGTCAAATTAAATCCTAAATCAAGTTGAAAAGAGAGTAAAATCCCCTCAAAGAGAGACGTTAGCCCCTTGTAGGGAAGATGGGGCGTCTTGGAGCAAAACGTTAGCCCTCATTGGGCTTCTCCAACCTGCCACACATGCCACTACTGCCTATTCTGCCTCCAAAAGTGTCCATGATGCTGGGTGACGTCATGGTCAAGGTGGTGATGTCCTAGGCCTCCCAAGGCCAACGCTCCACTAAGAGAGGATCATCCCCCCTAGGTCAAGCTCTGCCGAGGTGCCTCCGGTGGAACGTTCTCTTCTCCTTTGGTGCAAAGCTCTAGATCTATATCTATCATGTATCTCCCCCTGATGGGTCTCATCATCCACCTGATGGGCTCTTCAGCCCCATGGAGGTTCGAACTGATCATCTCCCCATGTGTACCGGTCCAAGATGGTACCTGTCCGTCGGGCATGGTCCTGCACATCAAAGGCTACACCCTCCATGGGCTCATCAGTCACAGGGATCATAGCAATGCCAATCACATTTCATCATCAATATTAATAAACATATGCATAAAACCTCTAATAGATCAATCAATATCTCAAAGACGTTACAAAAACCTACTATACAATCCTGGGAAAAGGGCAAGGCATCCTATTGGGATAGTGTCCACTGAATAAGGGAAGTTCCTAGAAGAGACCTCTTCCAAGCCATGTAAGTGGATGAAGTGGTCAAGGGATGTCCAAGTAGGTGGGTGCAATGAAGGCCAAGGATGAAAGATGTTACCTGTGGGTGCCTTTGTAGAAGGCGAGTTGTACCTGTCATGGATGCAATTATTTCCAAGCCCATTCATGCCTTTTATTCTTTCTGTTATTTCATTTTTTTTTTCTTTTTTTTTTTGCTCAAGAGATAATCAGGGGACACTATCCTGGCATGGTGACCAGTGGTGAAAACGTTACCCACAAGTACTTTCACATAAATTAGAAGGTTGGCTCGTGATGAGACCCCCTTTCCCTTGGCCATGCAACTAAAGGTCACTGCCCTGGCATGGTAACCAACTGATGGCAATGTCATACTGCTAGGTACCCATGGACCTAATAGGATGGCTCGTGATGAGACCCCCTATCCTCTGGTTAGGTCTTGTTTTATTTTTTATTTTTTTAGGGTCCCTCTTGTTCCTTGTTGAGAAGCCTTTTATTTCTTTCTCGGGGATCCCTGGGTGAAGCATCTCAAGGTTTTATTCTTAGTCTTTTATCTTTTACTAGCTTGCTTTTACCTTCTAGGCCTTTATCCCCTTCTTCTCACTAGATAAGGTGCAATCCTAAAAGAGGTCAACCCAGTGCCCAAACAAGTGGAATGGGACAGGTGAGTGGGAAACAAGATGGAAAAGTGAAACTGTGAAGGGAGCAGACGATGGCTTCTCAGAGAAAAACCCAGTGGCTAACCAAAACCAATAGACATGGGCTTACTAAGACACCATGTCAACCCCCAAAGCATGGTCAAGTGGGCAAGTGTAATATCCAAGCAGTTGCTAGAAATAAACAGAATCATATGCATACATTCAATGGTTTTGATGATCAAAGTGACACATACCATGATATCTGAACTAATTACCTCATGAAGCAAGAACCCTCTCTGACATAAGACCAAGCCAATGGTGGTGGAGGCTACTATTGTTGCTAACATGATAAAGATGATGGAAGAGAGAAAAGGTGGGCCCTCTAGGGCCATGCTGAATTCAATCTTGCTCTCGATACTTCATGTCTAGGACCTATGGTCCTTGAGACATGATCTCCTAGTTATCCCTGAAAGTGGGGGATAACAGGATTGTCCCTCATTTAATCGGAAGGAGGGGCTGAAGGCCCAGAGGCTTGTAGCTGGTAAAATATAAAATCCAATAATGAACCTTATAGATGTTCACCCAGGGATCCTGAGGATAATGAAATGTCTCTCATAAGAAACTGATGGGACCCGTGAAAATTAACTAATACAAAATTCCAACCAAAGTGGATCATGTGTGGGAAATGTATTTCATGCTTAGGAAGAAGCCCACACATTGTCTTCAACTTGGGGAAGCATGATATGGCCAGAGTAGATTCAAGGTGGGAACTTATTTTCATGGTTAGGTAGAAGCCCCACCTTCTCTTCAACTTGGAAACATCTTAAAATAACAAAAGGAAATAAATGGGTTTGGAAAAATGGATGCATTGAAAATGAAGGTGCACCCATAAATGAGATACTACGATCCCTTGTATGTCATGAATTCCATGCCCAAGAGTCTTTCCCCCATCCATGTCACTTTATCCATATGTATTAGAGAGGGGCCCACTTGGGAAGAACTCCTAAACATGAGGTACAATTCACCCAATAGGTCACTTTGTCAACCCTCCCATACCCAAACTTGGAAAATTGCATAGGGTCTTTGAGCACTTGTTTATTTTGATGAGGTGGTTTTTGATGTACATGCTTGGATGGCACTTTTATTGACTTGATTTACTTATCATGATGCATTTGACTTGAGATCCTTGGAGGTCACGATATTCATTGTCTTTGCAAGACCTTGCTTGGTGGACATATTTGGAAGAACAAGCCTAACTTGGGCTTCCTTGGGGATTGAATCCCACATGTTGGATACCATGGACCACATACTAGATGATGATGAAAACCTTTGGAGGACACAAGGGCACCTTGGAGGGCATCACATATGCCCCTACTAGCCTAACAATTTTCCTTTGGAGGCCAAAATGTCACATTTGGAGGGCTTGACGTCTTATGGGGCTAGGTTTGGGGTGGTGGTGTTGATTGACTTGAAACTTGGCATGTTTTGATGGAAGAAGGAATGGATTGAAGGATGAACCCTAGTGCATGAGAGGAAGGCCATAAAATGCCCAACTACTTCCGTCTTCTACTCCAACGACTTGCAAAAGGTACCAAAATGTCACCCTAGAGGAGGGATGATGTCACGTTAGGGTTTCTTTTTTGCCATTTTTGAATTAAAGTCAAATTAATTTTGTAAAGGGGAAAAGTAAGGGTTGTTGAACCCTTACTTTTTGGTTTACCATAAAATTAAGTGGACAAACACTTTTAGTAGGATTTGTATAAATAGAGATCACTTCTATTTCATTTTAATCATAGCTCTCCCATTGTGAGAAGAGTATTGTGGCTGAAATTTGTGCCTTGATTGGGAAATTTGGTATCTCTCTCTTGTGAAAATGATTTTTGGTGAATTTTTGAGATAAGGTGGTGTGCACCTCTTGGATACTTCTTCTCTTTCTTATGAATGGTCATTGCTTGGTGAACTAGGGTTTGATCTTTCAACTCTCTTGGAATTGGTAAGGAAAATCTGCAATTGTTAGTTATTCCTGCTTGTTTCATTATTATTGTTGGTTGAAACCATAAGAGGAGTATAAGTATATACAACCTCCATCAAGTTTCATTTCATTTGCTAGTTTATAAGTCATTTATTGCAAGGTTCCTAGGAGGAGTACAAGGGTGTACACCCTCCTAGATTTACATTTGTTTGATTTGCATGCCCTAGGGAGTAAGAGGGTTTACACCCCTAGCGATTTTTTTAATCTAACTCATGTTTTAAAGACTCCATTCACCCAAATTTTAAAGGAACTAATATGAAGTTTGAATTGGAGAAATAAAATGTTTACATTGGTAAACGCGATTTAGAGAGATATTGATATTGTGCAAGTTGGAATCTTTTCTTGATGCTTTGAGGTTGCCAAAGCCTCTAGGGAATCTTGTTTTGCTTGGTCTTCTTAGAGCTATAACCAAATAAAATATACAGCCATTAGGGCTGCATAAAATCTCTTTATATTTCGATTATAACTCACCTTTCAACCATCAAAAGTTGCTAATAAATTGCCCCTATAATCTACTAGCCTCAACACACTTTTTGGGTGGTTTACTTGCTTGTTTTGTGGGTTGAAATTTTCTGCTATGGAAATATTTTTCTACATCCATATGGATGATGAAATATTCTTGCAATACTTGTTTATAATAGTCTTAGTTTGATGCTAAAGTCTTATGCTTTCATACTTGAGTTATACTAGTGATTGCTAGCTTATCTCTTGCATCATTTACTTGACTTTTAGCAGCTTTAACAATCATTTACTTGCTGATATATATATTTTTTGACTCCTGCAAATAGGGGCATCAAGCATAACTTTCTTTTCCACTTAACTTTAAGCTTTCATACTCGTCTTGTCTTGTGCCTCGGGCAGGTACAATCATCTTTTGCAGGTACTCAAGTTCCTTGGAAACTATTAACCACTTTTGAGACTCCTTTCCAAGCTATATTCCACTTAGTATATTGAACTATAGGGGCATCACTTCCATCATCTCAATTTTCATCTCATTTTCCCCTAGGGTCACCCAGGACTCCCCCCTTGTGTTGGATTTTTTCTTCACTAAAGCAAGGCGAGGGTTTATCTGAGGTAACAATGGGTAAAATATCCCACTGTTATCGCCATCTTGTGGATTGGGTCGGGCTTTTCCCAACCTATAGTTTGCGTGATAACAGGTTCCACACAAGTTTCAGGTTGGTGATAAGGTTTGGTTAGATTTGCACAAAGAGTGCCTTCTAGGACCCCATCACTGTAAGTTTTAAACCTATGAAGTAAACATAAATTAATCAATGGCTCATACACAGTACACAAAGATTCACGTTTGAAACCCTTAACGGGGATAAAACCAACCTTCCTTGGTGTCGTACCTTTCAAATCTTCATTGTATTAATTTCACCATTCACAATACAATATACACAATATTTTAGGAAAGCACCTGGTGCACATGACACAAAGTTTGAAAGGAGTTGGGATCATCAAACGCAATTGTCGAATCTGACGTGCCCACACACACACATGCAAAGAGTATAACACATGCCCAACAATCATAAGCTTTTCCCACTTTGATATGGTCCTTACACCGTCACCAAGGCCATAGGTGGGAATTTTTTTGAATTAAGTATTCCCCCATTCCTTGGCCTCCATCCAGTATTTAATGTGGAGCTCCTTCGACCATATTTTCCACCTCTATTGGACACCTCAGAGGTAGTTGAGCACTTGGCCCCTACATAACTCAAACTTGATTGCCTTGAGTAGGCTATAGTTTATCAAATGATGGATACATAGATGAAAGGAACTTTCCACTAAACATAAAACTCTACTAGGTTGTCAAAGTAGGGCAACTTCTTCACCAAGGCAAGTGGCTCACCAGGAGCCAAATTCAACATAAGTTTCTCCATCTAACGAGGGAACTTGATGCAATGGATACCATTGCTTCGTAATGGGGGAAGACTAATCCAAGTGGATATCGGTGGCTACCAAAATCTGCCACTAATTTGGCAATTCTCTATCTTTTTGGCAATTTTTCTATGGATTTTCGGGTCCAAAACTTCTCGGGCCGTTTTGAGGCCCTAAACAATGTTTTTTGGACATTCAAGGGGCAAAAAATTGTCATCGACATGCACTAGCCCTAGCCAAAAGTTATAATACTTGAATAGTTCTTTCCAAAGAACTATTGTGCACCCCAAATAGAGATCACATGCAAATGTTGTGCCCCCGAGAAGTTGACGTATCAACAAACCACCTCAAGGCCTGGAATACTTTTGACATTTCATCTTCTAGGGTTATGGTTTTGATGTTTAGGTTTTTTTCCTCTTTGTTTTTTAGGCTTCATGATAAAAGAACCTTTTAGGCCTCTTTGTAATCATCTTTTTGCGAATGAGCATAGCCAACATCTCTTTCTCTTCATATATAAGTTACCACCATTCTAGCCAATTTGTGTTCTACAATATTCTACTATTTTATTCACGAATAGAAGTTGGGTTTCATTGTATTGATGTAGTCTCTATATTTTTGTGTTTGTTCCATTTCGTTCTCAATATAGTCTAGATTACTCATCTAAGGTTATTGAAGTCATTCCTCATCATTTATAAATGTTAGGTGAATTTCAAGGTGAATTGATAGATTTTTCCATGTTTCCCTTATAGGTGCATTCAGTGCCTAGGGATCACTTTCATCGATTAAAATTATTGACATGAATGCTGATGTTTATAACTTCAATAGTCAAAATCAAACATCATATAACAAGGATGAAATAATATATGTAGAGAAATTTTAATTATGGAAAATCACCGCTCTCAATGAGATCTAGTCTTTGGCCTCCTAGGGAATTTTGCATGTATTTTAGTTGTTTGACCAAATCAGGTTTTTGATTTCCAAAAGAATCTCCTTATATATTTTCAATCCCTAGAATCTCAATGCAACTAATGGAATAATATTCTGAGGCCTCAAAGTTTGAAAATATGCATTAAAAAAATTCCCCATCCACGAGGGTATTTAACCTTTTTGGATGATGAAAAGTTTGAAATCTATGATGGAATGGGGTGTTTGACCACTCATTGGAAATATTTGTGTCCTCTACACACTACAATATATGGTTTGTTGATATGATATTGTGCGATAATGATATAGTTTAACATCGAAAAGTTAGGGGTTTTAGTTGAGGCCTATTTTAATTCAATTCTAAATTATTTTTGTCTTAATTCAAATTGGATTTTGATTCCAAGATGGTGGAATGGTGTTATTATGTGTTTAAGGTGCCAACTACCAATTTTAAGCTCTTGGTTTGAAATATGGAAAGAACAATGTTATTGGAGCCTTGAAGGTTTCTCATGATTGTTGATGGCCCGAGGAAGCTCCAAATTAAACAATCAACCCTTCGATTATGATCTATAAACTATGTAGAAGAATTATACACTACACAAAGAAGTTAAATAAACTTTCAAGCTAGTAAAGAAGGTTTCTTCCATGCTCGAAAATGTTTTGATAGCACAATCACAAAATCATTAAATTAAGGGGTTTGAAGGATGCCCAAGACAATAGCTTGCCTCATGAAGGCTAAATCATTGATTGAGAGGCCATCAACCCTCTAAAGTTAGTGATTGAGGGTTAGGGCGTGAGGTGGGAAAAATTTCTTATTTCAAAAAAAGGAAAAGCAACTAGCCTTTACTATTTTTGGAATTAAAGCTAAAAATTACCCCCCCAAGCCTCAATCATTGGGTTGGAAGGCTAACAGGTCTCTCAATCCAACGATTGGGTTTTTCCTTGTGTTTAAACTCATGATTAGATAAAGGAATCCAATCACTTACCTCAAAGAGACATCGCCTCAAAGCCAAAAATTGGCCTCTCGACACTTTAGGCACACAATTTGTCTTCTAGCTCCCCTTTGCATGAAAGTTGAAATGTTTCACTCATCAAGGCACAATGCTACCCATTGATGGCTATTCTTCTCTTCATGCATAGTCCTTCTTCATTCTCTTGTTTGTCTTTTCTCTTATTTCAATTGAAGTTGTAGGTTTGAAGCTATTTGGATCTTTTGTGTGTTTCATGTGAGCCTTTTTCGCATTATGGAGTGATGCACACTATTTACCAAGGTCATAGACAATGTTTCCATCTCATAAATAGACTTGCAAGACCATTTAATATGTTTTGGACTCTAGCTTTGTGTTTTTGAGCTTGAATGGTTGCTAGACAGTTTGTATCTACAAGTTGCTAGACAGTTTATATCTACAATATAGCCTATTTTCACCCATAGATTGTCTGTATCTCTTCCTAGAGAAAGGTCATTAAGCTTGGAGCTATTTGGATCCTTCATCCTTCTTTAAAAAAATGATTTATATACATTTCAAGCACAAGAGAGGTTTAGAACAATGACGATATTTCTACCCAAGAATTTTCACTGAATTTTTGAGTTTTAAGCTTTGTTGAAGTGAAGGGAAATCAAATCTTTGATAAAAAACCAGCTTGCATGAATTCCTTTACTTATATTGGCTTAACTGCTTGTTATGTTTTGGTCTAAGAAAATTCCTTATTAAGTGTTTGAATAGCTTTGATCATGTTTTTTTCGAGGTGTTACTATGCTCTTTGAATGAGCCATGTGCTTGGACAAAGTCTTGTTTATCGTAACCAAACACTTACACTTTATTTACATATTATTTTTTGGTTTCAAACACTTTAAGTTTATTTGCCTCTTGATAGCCTTGTTTAAGCATGAATTAATCCATTTCATATTTTTTTTTTATGTTAATTTGGAGGGAAAAAATAAACAAGGTTTGATAGCATTGTTTAAGCGTGAATTAATATGTTTCATATTTTTTTATGTTAATTCAGAGGAAAAAAATAAACAAGGTTTGTTTACATTGAGATTCATCACTCCAATGATTCTTGTGCTAATAATTTGGGTGCTTGATTAACCAGAAATATAAGAATAAATAATTTGCATGATAATTCGATAATTTAAGAACTCTCAATGAATTTATACCCCCTTCCCTTTCAAAGTTTCAACTACCTATAGTGAATATGCTTAGGATATTTTAAAAGGAAAAATTGTCATTCAAAAGGCTTGAGTGGTTGAAGTAGTGGAAAAATGTGAAGAGTGGTTGCACTTGCTTTTGATTATCATCTAGCTTTCATGCTTTTACCTTAATTGTATCATTTGTGGCAAAGGTGGTAAGGTGAAGAACCAAAGGAGAAAAGGAATACAAGGGAGAATCAAGTTATGATGGTTATATTGTTGTTTTTCTATTTACACTTCATTTGAATATTTGTTGGTGATTTCAAGGTATAACCTAAACAATATTTTTAGACCTAATTCGAATATGACAAATTACTTAACCCATATGAAAAGTTTGCATCTACTAATGGTCTTTATAGGAGTAACTTGATAAACACTAAATGCATAGGCAAGCTAGTTACACCTTGTTTTAGCTATCGAAAGTTACATTGTGAAGTTTCAAAACAACAAGGTGGTTTGGTTGTATTTGTGTTGTTAACTTGAATGATTTAAAACATTTGGCACATAAGTAGTCTCATGGAAGTTTCTTTCGTTCTTGTAGAAATTATGGTCAAGGGGAAGAAAGCACCACCATCAGACCTAGATGACATTGTCATGGACATGGTGTTGCTACTCAACATTGCCTCAAAGCCTACTTATTCATCCCTCTATGATATGTACAATGATGTTGAACCTTTCACAAATCATTGCAAGCAGAAAAAATAAGCCAAGGAGAGAACCCAAGGATTTCAATGTTAAGCTCTTGTGATTCCACAAGGTGGGAGCCAAAGAGGAATTGTTTCCATGCGGAAACATGCTAAATACCTTGATTGAGAATGTGGGTGTAACAATTTGAACACTAAAATGATAGAGCGATGACATAATCGAGCAATATGGCGTTGATACTCTTCAAAGGATGTATGAGTTCTCACCTCCCACAATGTTAGTAATCCTTTGGTGGTTGCAAAATTTTATCAAAATGCATGATGTTTATAACATTGTGAAGGCATGGTGGTTTTTAGTTAGGCCATTCCAAACTACCACAAGCAAGGTACACTTAATAAAAAAATTGCAAATGGAACTTCAAGCCTTAGCAATTCTCTTGAACCTCTTGTATGGTAGACATGGCACTAGATACATATGGTTAAGATGGATTTTGATTATGCATGGGGTGTTGTTGTTGGACTAATTGGTAAGTGCGGACACAAACATATCTCCCTAGTTCCACCTAGAACTAGAAAAAACAAAACATAATACAAGACTTTCCCTAAGCTCTAAACATTGAGTTTTATAGCTAACAAGAGATAGACAACATACCTTTTAAATGTCATTTCCTCTTGCCATTGTCGTCCTCGCTCTGTTCCAATTATCTTTCAATATTGAACCTGTAAAGGAACACAAGCCAACAAAGTGAAAGAAATAAAGCATACTCAACAAGAACCTATGTATGTGATCAAGGAATCATACAATAAAACAAGAATGGTTTTATGGGAAAGAAACATATTGTTGTATCATATTAAATAGAAAATGGAGCATACAACCAAAGCCTAGATGTCATAAGGTCCCCTTTCAATGGCCCTTTTCTCTACACACACATCTTTGCTCCTTTGAATGAAGAAGATCCACCATGTAGCTTGTAGAACTAAAGCAAAGCTCTCAAGAATAATCAAAAGTAGAACTCTCCATACAAATATTAGCCTATTCAACCTTAGCCTTTTCCACAGGAGATCCCTCCTTATATAGAATGAAGAAGGGATGGATGAGGAGATTAGGATGATCCCACCAAATCAAAAAAGTGAGTAAGATCCAAACCATTCGGAGGCCACCTCATCTTCTAGAAGATCCCCTTCTAGAACTTTAGTGAATCATCAACTTTTCCTTAGATTTTGGCATCGTCGCACCCTAGGTATATTGCATACTGTGGCGATGTCGCAGTCCAACTCTAGAGCAGGATGCGATGATCAGGGATCATCGCACCCTATGCATTTTGCAGCCTGCGACGACCTTCCTTAATATGGTTTTTGAGAAGGAAAAAAAATCACTTTTCTTGTGGAGAAAGACTCTTTTATCTTTTCTGGGAAAATGAACATATGTTGTCAGTGGATCACTCAGGTGACCAAAATAATGTGTAACAGAATGCCCCCCAAAGTATGAAGCTGGAACTCGTGACAATTGAAATACTTTGTAGAATGTGTGTGTGTCGAACAAGGAGCGCATCGATCGGGAACCTGCAAACAATCAAGCATCAACATAATAATCTACCATGGTCTAAGGTAGGAATTCCCATACTCAGATTACAAAATGTCAAGTGAGTCATGGCCACTAAATATACACTGTGGATTCATGTCATTGTGAATCAACATAGCCACCATGAATACATTGTGGATCTATGTGTTAAAGAATTCAAAATCGGACATAGCCACGAGACATACACAGTGGATTTATGTGTCAGTACAAATGTATGAATACTCCATTGCAACTTGGATCAAAATGATGTGATCCATGGTATTCATCTCTATCGTCCTTAAGTAAAAATCTAGCCATGTGATTATAGGTGTTGAATTTGAACATGGTAGAAACCACTTGATTATCGGTCAATAATGAAAACCATTAACAAGTGTGAGGGAAATCACCATTGATGTCAATGACTCCCAAGGTACTCTAGTACAATCCAACGAATTTGAATAAATGATATGGAGTCAAACACTCGATGGAATCTTTCAATCAGGGGTCAATGATGTGAACCCACTATTGAAAGCAAAGAAACCTGCCATTGAGGCATGCAGGTTCTAAGGTACTAAATGATTTCTAAGTCTTGTTCCTGGATAATGTGTTGAAGTCGACAGGAAAAGACTCGTCACATGAGGACCTTGATGTATCCCCATCAATGACACGAAATAATTAATAGATTTGAAGTGGAACATAGTATGAAGTGATTCGTAACTGACACGGGTAAGGCCGACATGGTAGATAATTTATAACTGCAGATGGTCGACTTGATAGAAGGCTTGTTTAAATTGGACTTCTCTTGAACATATGAATGACATGGAAATGGTCTTGGCAGTATTGAATTAAGGAGGACCCAACATATGAACTTGCAGATGGTCAAACGAGAGACAAATGGATTTTCCAACCCAGACAAAATGATGAAGGGGGTGTCATGTTCAAGAGAGACTATTACTGCCATTGACACAAATACAGAAACACATTTCTTTCCCAATTTCCCCCCACCATTTCTGGCAAGTACCTCTTTATTTTTACGCAAGCTTGAGGAGGATAACATATGCTTGTTGATGTAAGCTCATCCTTCGGGTGAGTCCCTCAGAGTATGTTTAAGGAACCCTAATAAGGAGTGATTCGATCCCATATGGGTCTTTCGATGTTTGTTTAATGAGTCCAAGGAAATAAAACTCAGGGGTTTTTCATGTTTAGAGAGTTTGAAAAACACTTAAAGAGAACTCCATAATGTCCTTTTTCGTAAAATAGTCCGGTGAGACCGAAAAAGAGATAATCTACCGCTCAACAGACGTTTTCTTCAAATAATTTAATGAGCATGAAAAGAACAAGATTGCTGGACAATCTTTTCATGTTTAGAGATTCTGAAAATAGCTTAAAGAGGAATCCAGGGGGTTCCTTTTTCGTATAACCTCTACGAGTTCGAAAAAGTGATAAAAGTTTACTCGGTTACATTCTCCTATATTTACGAGCACGAGAAATAACAAAGACTAGGCTCGTGGTTGTTTTCATTTTTACGCAATCTTTAAAAAAATCAAAACTATGCTTGGGATAGATTTTATTTTTACACAAGATTAAAACTAAACAAAACTATGCTTGGACCTAGTTTAATTTTTACACAAGCTTGAACCAGAGGAAACTATGCTTGAGGTAGGTGGTTTCATTTTTACACAAGCTTGAACCATAGAAAACTATGCTTGTGACTTCCCAACACAAAATACAGGGATGGTTGGTACTTAGACCCCAAATTAAGAAGCTAGCGGCATAACTTCAACATGAAGTCCAGCGGCTGAAAGCATTGCCCCCCAAGCTTCGGTTCATCCAATGACACAGGAGGATGAAATGAAGATTCAAATACTATACGTAACAGAGTACTTGACCTAATCGAAGAGGGGGGAAAATCTATTTCAGTTTTTAATGAGCTTGACACAAGAACTATGCTCACGAATCCAGGTTCAATCGCTGGACCTCTGTTTCATTTTTTAACGAGCTTGACACAGAAACAAGAACTATGCTCGTAAGCTCTATTTCATTTTTTAACAAGGTTGCTACAGAGAGGCGAAAAATATCTAGTGGAGTCGCTAATTTTGTTGTTGGACTAATCGGTAAGTGCGGACAGAAATAGATCTACCTACTTCCACCTAGAACTAGAACAAAACAAAACATAATACAAGACTTTCCCTAAGCTCTAAACATAGAGTTTTATAGCTAACAAGAGATAGACAACATACCTTTTAAATGTCTCTTCCTCTTTCCATTGTCGTCCTCGCTCCATTCCAATGCTCTTTCAATATTGAACCTATAAAGGAACACAAGCCAACAAATTGAAAGCAATAAAACATACTCAACAAGAACCTATGTATGTGATCAAGGAATCATACAATAAAACAAGAATGGTTTTATGGGAAAGAAACATATTGTTGTATCATATAAAATAGAAAGTAGAGCATACAACCAAAGCCTTGATGTCATAAGGCCCCCTTTCAATGGCCCTTTCCTCTACACACATATCTTTGCTCCTTTGAATGAAGAAGATCCACCATGTAGCTTGTAGAACTAAAGCAAAACTCTCAAGAATAATAAGAAGTAGAACTCTCCATACAAATCTTAGCCTATTCAACCTTAGCCTTTTCCATAAGAGATCCCTCCTTATATAGGATGAAGAATGGATGGATGAGGATATTAGGATGATCCCACCAAATCAAAAAAATGAGTAAGATCCAAACCGTTCGGAGGCCACCTCATCTTCTAGAAGATCCCCTTCTAGAACTTTCGTGAAGATTCGACTTTTCCTTATCTTTTGACATCGTCGCACCCTAGGTATATTGCAAAATGCGGAGATGTCGCAGTCCAACTCTAAAGAAGGATGCGATGATCAAGGATCGTCGCATCCTATGCATTTTGTAGTCTGCGACAACCTTCCTTAATATGGTTTTTGAGAAGGAAAATCCAGTGACTTTTCTTGTGGAGAGAGACTCTTTTATCTTTTCTGGGAACATGAACACATGTTGTCAGTGGATCAATGGGGTGACCAAAATAATGTGTAACAGGTGCTCAAGCATGGGATGATAATTTATTAGGTAGACTTCATATCTAATATTCTTGCACAATGTATTCCAAAGGCTAAAATTCCCTTATGTAGAGGTGCACTTGAGTTTTACATGGTGTCTTATCTTATGTATTGTGTTTGTGTGAGCTAAGATTTCTCTTGTTTCAAGCCCACCTAGTAACCTTCCTTTTCACTTCTACATTCTTATTTCCAAGGCTTGTGGATAATCCACGTAGAAGTACTCCATTATTTTAGACTTTGTTTTGGCTCCCTTGTATGAAAGAATATATGGTGAGAAGTTGTTATGCTTTTCACCATAGTCCATTGAAGTGTTGAAGAAAATTAATTATTGGTACCTACTAGAGAGATTCTATTATATTAGGATATATGGGACATTAATTACTCCACACACACTTCCCAATAATGTTTCTATTTGATTTCTCATCCAGGACTAGGTAACCCTTTAATCTATACATGGGGCAACAACGACAATAAAAAAGAACAAGAAAGAGCTTTGGCCAAAGTTACCACTAAAAATCAACAGTTATCAAATATTTGACGTGGTTGTTGGGGATAAATTACCCTTAGAATATAAAACACACAAGCTTCTCTTATACATGATCAAAGTAAATGATCCTCGTCAAGTGGTTGAGAAATTCTTTGTATCTCAATCCTTAGTTTAGATATTGTGTCATTGGGAGCATGAGCAAGAGGAGCTATATAGGAGAGATTTGTATTATGCAAAGGTAGAAGATAGAAGAAGGAAGCACACTTAAGTTGTCTTTTATCCAACCCTAGTGGATCCAAGGCCAACAATCAAGCCCTTTGTAACGTTTGGCACCATTTTTATCACAACCACCAAGTAGCTAGAGCAAAGCTCCAATATTGAGAATGAAATCACAATGGTTAATATACCAAAAGATGAGTTAGGAATCAGTGACGTAAAAAACGTTGAGCTAGATGACATCCAAATCCTAAGAATATGAATGCTCAATTCCCAAGGGATGTTCAAAGGAAGACAATTTGGTCACATGCCATAATGACTATCTTCAACTATGTGATGGGCAAAGCATATTTGAGGGAACTGTCAGTAAAGAGTAGAAAAAGGGTGCCATAGTGGAGGGAAGTGTCTATAAAGAGTAGAGAAAGGGTTGTTTAGAGAATGGACTCAAGGAAACTTAATGCCAATAAAATCCTTGATATCAATGAGGCAGTCCTAGAAATTTGCAAAGTGCTCATTGTTAAGCAATTTGAAAGACTAAGATGAGAATATAATGAAATGTCCAACAAGAGATTGAAAATGGAACTTTGGTTGGATATTCATAGGGAAAGGGTTGAGAGTATGGTTAATGTACATGAGAATATGTTGAGTGAAATATTCACCCACCTAAATTGTTATACTTCAAATATGACCAACTTGATTATTAGTTAATTTTATTTTTTAGTCATAAAAAGAAATTTCAAGAGAGAGAAGAGAGAGAATGTGGAGAGTCACTTAGGATACCAAGGGTCACTTGGTAGGTGAAAATTCATTTGGAAGGTCTAAGAGTCTCCCTATTTTGTATAAAGGAAAATCTTGTACACATTTGTAGGGGTATTTTTCTTTGTAATGTAAGCTATCTTCTTATGTGAATAAAGAGGCCATTGTTAGCCAAGTTCTTTATGTTTTTTAGATATATAATTGGTTGTAGGATATTATCTGCTCTCCTAGGTCTCTTGGTGCTTGTGGGTTGTAGCATTGTATCATGTGGATTATTTTCTTGTTTCTTTATTATCGCTCACTTATCTTTCACATGCTAACAACTTGATGTGAAGAAAGTGTGCTTTTGGTGATTTGTAGGCCATCTTTAGTCCTTGGAGTTTTTCCTAGGAGTTTTGTATAAATGAAAATTGGTGGACTATTCTCTCGATGTTTTGTAATTCTCCCTTTGTTTTACATCAAAGTTGGCATGAAGTAGGTAGGCTATGGGTGATTTGTAGTCTATTCTAGTTTCTTAGAGTTTTCCTTGGGTTTGGTGTTGATGCCATAGTTGGTGGACTATTCTACCTACTCTTTGTACCTCTATTTTTGTTTCATGTCGATTAGTTATTAAAATCACTCCCACATGATTAGAGTAGTTTTCATTTAATTTGCAATTTTCCTTACTTGATAGTTGCATTTATTTATTTAATAAGAAACCATATTATAACAATTGAGCTATAACCAAAGGTTCACCATTTTTAATAGTGGAAGGTCTAATTGGTCCCTTTTTCCTAGTGAACATGTGAGGTTGTCGTAGAACATTTTCCCATGCCAACATTTTGGTGCTAGAAGGAGAGTGGATGAAAAGCTAGCTTGTGTAGAGATACATGTTGTTTGCATTTATTGCTCATGCTCTACTCCAAATACTTTCATGGGATGCCAATACTACATTGGGATTGCAAGGGCCTTTATATGAACTCCCAAGAATGGTAGAAAATCTCTTGCCGAAGTTTACTAGTGAAGGAAACACTACCACATTTTAGCATATTATAAATTATGAATGCAAGATTATGTTTACATAACATTGTTCATGAAGATTTTGTTTGTAAGTTCTTTCCATTCAATTTCGAAGGAAAAGTGTGGGATTGGTATAACGTACGACCAATTTGAACAATCCATAGTTGGTTTTAATTCAAATAAACATTCAAAAAATATTATGGTGAATCTTATCATGTGGCTGAAATTTTGTAGGAGTTTTGTGCAATGTACATGGAAGATGCGGAGTCCATCTAATATTTCAACACAAGATTCTGGAAAATGTATTACCACCTTCATGACAAGAATAAGCTTCCACCTCAAATATTTTATGAGGTTTATTTGCAAGCTCTTCTAGAAACTATATCCATTTTCACTTTGTAGAAGGGAATACTCAGCTTGTGAAGAAGTACAAATCCTTGAGAAATATTTGGAGTATCCTCTGACTTTGCCTCCTTTTCTCAAATCTAATAATACGTATAATGAAAGTAACTCATTACAATCAAAGATAGCTGAAATTGAAAATCGGATCATGGATATTTGTTATAGGTATGTGTTCTACAAGATGAAATCAACAAACATAAGGTTGCACAGTAGAAAAGAATGTTGTCTTGTAAATGTGAGTCACAAATTCATTTTAAGGTGGAAAGATAAGTTATTGCAGATATAATTGTTGAATGTTATGATAACATTTATTTTCCATGCATGCCCATATATGGTGAATGTATTACATCAAGCACATGTTATTCAATTTCCAATTCTATACTTGAAGAAATAAAATCCAACACGTATTTCTATGAATTGACAAATACAGAAGATGCATTTCTTGTGTTTCAAGATTTACCTTTTGCAAAATTTAAATTGGATCCAAATCCAAACATTCAAAGGTTGGGAGATTGAAAAACTAAGAATGATCATAATACTAGACTCCCTTCACAAGTGACTTCTTTTCAACTAACCCATGATTGAATTTTTCACGTCTGAAATTGCTTGAGATAAGGTCATTATTCAATCAAATTTTGTGGTCAGATTTGTTCTCTATAAATGTGCCCAACTGAAATAAGTAGTTAGAGTCTTATGTCCCCCAAGGAACCCTTCTTAGTAAAAAAATTAATAAATAGTTGCTTATTCATTTTTTTTTTCCTCCTCTAATCTCTATCTCGCAATAACTGGGCATTGAAGGATTAGATGTTCCATGTCTTAGGACTCAACTCAAAAATGTGTTTGCATTTACTAGAGGTTTTGTAAGCTTTAGAAACTAGGATTTCAACTTCTACCATTGTGTTTAGGGGCATTGAGTTTTCATATTTTAGCATTGCAAAGAACATGTAACAAATCATAAGAATTCATGTAAAACACTGGAGGAAGGAATGATCATAAGATATTGCATAGAAGTGAGATCCAATCTCATTATGAAAGTATCGTCTACCAATGCATTTGGGGGTAGTATGTTTTCATATTCTACCATTGAAAAGTGTGGGCAATGAATCATGGGAATGCATGTATAACATGAGGGGAGGGAATGCTCAGAAGAGATTGCATAGAAGCTAGATCCATTCTCATTGAAAAAGTAAGGTCAATATTTTTTAAATTGAGAAAAAAAAGAAACAAAAATTTAATTGTCTCTTGTGTGACTAATCTTGCCTCTAATCTATGTTTTGTTTTTTTGATGCATTTCATATTATGTATAATGATCATAATTAAACCTTAATATATATCATACAAATTGATTTAAATTGGAAAAAATTGAATTTGGGGTTTAAGGTAGAGTGTTGCATCAATATGAGGTGGCTCAGGAAAATGCATGCTAGTTCATAAAATAGTTGTCTTGAAGGAAACTACACGTTTCTAGGTAACATCATTGAGCTTGTTTATAAAGCACACCATACATGTTGTCCAAATTAATCTTTAGATGCCCACAATAAATTTTCTAATTTGGTAAAAACCCCAATTTGAACTATTTTGACCAAAATGCACACCTAAGCCTCATTAAAGATTTAAATTTTGATTTTCAAACTATCGAGTATTCCTTACATTAGTCCCGACATTTGTGTATTGTTAGGTTTCCAATTTCAAGCTAAAAAGTTCTCACGGTTCCAAAAATTCTAAAAAACTACCAAATTGCAAATTGCAAATTGCAAATCAAGATTAAGTGTCTCATAACTTAGGCCATATAAAAATGCATGTTGGAGGGAAAAAGACATGCGCTAGGCTAAATTAAAAAAAAAATTCCTAACAACACCTAGATTTATGAGTTTCCAAAACTATATCCATTTCCAAGTTCTAGGTTTGTCAAAATAGGTTTTTCTATGATTTTGCACTTTTTTGTGAAATGAAAGGGTCAATAGAATGCACGTTGAGAGTAGGTTAAGGAGTCAAATGTAGTTTTGGAAATTGGTATGTATTCTCCATGAGATAAAACATTATTGTAATACTTGATGCCTTACTTTATGGACTACCTCTCATATCAATTAATGTACTTATTTTTTAATTAAAAGTATGGCTAAATTACGATATGTCATGTCATGCATGCAAGTGTTTTATTCATTTATTATTGATGGATACTATAGGATGCATGCCTTTGACACCAAAAATTGTGGCATAACCACTTGTTATAGCTACTCAAATCGAAGAACAAAGATTATTGAAGCCGCACAAAGGGTGGTCTAGATATGTTTCTAGAAAAGATCTTGCTCATGGATAATGGGTAGAAGAACAGATGAGGGATTTGAAAATTTGGTAAGAAGAAAAGTAAAGGGCTTTGTAAGCCAAAGAACAAAATCAAAGAGCACGAGCAACAATTAGAGTTGAAAATAAAGACTCATATAGAGTCAAAATAAAACACTGACCAAGATGAGATGATGAGATGGATCACATAATGGCAATGTAGTGTTCAACCGACGATAGGAATTTTCCTTATGAACTTCAAGCTTACTCAACTATGAAGTATTTTAGTGGAATTATTTCAAATTTTGATACTTTTGATTTTCTTAAACAATGAGAGAATGGTTCACAAGAAATTGGTTTATGTAAATTTATTGATTATAGTCACATGGGACACCTTGAGGTGACATGATTAGAGCTTTGTGATGATGATCTAAATATTTATGATGTTTGTACATATGATTCATGGATCACAAGCATAAACAATAGTGTGCTTGTGCATATGGTCTTTGGAGATGAAGATTGATCCGAAATCGGATTCAGAAGCCTGACAGGGCATGAAAAATGCTAAAAAACAAAAGTGCTCGGAATCTGACGAAACCAACACCATTGCGTCCGTCTCGTCTTCCTGATTCTGGTGGTATATTTACTTTGTCAAACGGAGTCCGTATGGAGAAGATATCGCATTCTGTCCGCCAAGCCAAACAAGCAAAATTTTTGGATGCTGACTGTACCTGTCCGTACAGGACACGTGTCAGTCCGTACATGACACGTGGCAGGTCTGTACAGGACACGTGGCAGCCTCAGGTAGTGACATGTGTCAGGCAGATTTGGTGTTTTTGGTGTACGGCTGGACCAATCCCGAGGTGACACGTGTCACCACTGAAAGGGTGACACGTGGCACGGGTGACGTCAGCAGCTGACATGGCATGATGACTGGACCGTACGGTGAGCTGAGGTGGCATGATGACTGGACCGTACGGCGAGCTGACGTGGCAGATGACTTGGGCGAATCAACGATGGACACGCGGCATATCCTGGTTGGATGACGTGGACGAATCATCGATCGACACGTGGCATGCATCGGTTGGATGTAAGGGTGCCACGTGGCCCAATCACGGGCTGCCACGTGGCACCCCAGTATTTTTCTAATTGGTTCTAGTTTCCAAAAGTTTTTTGGGGTCGACCGGGTTCGAACCGGTGACCTCCCATTTGGCTGCGCCTTTGTAAAGTCCGTCGGGCCAATAGGCCACAAGGTGGTTCTTGTTAGCATTATGGGCAAATTTGTATTTAAATTAAATTGTGGTTTGGTTTGGGCCGCGACCGGGCTGGGGCTAAGCCCCAGCCCTTGGTCGCACGTCGTTCCGTATATAACCATAACCTTTGTTATATAGCGCGGGTTTCAAAATGGGCGGTTATATGTTTTATGGCCCGAAATATGGTTTGAAGTTTGGTTATTCAACGGTCAAGCCCAAGGTCGTGGCCATATGCAAACACAACAGGACCGGGAGCCAATGCCACAGGGGGCCAGCACTTAGCCCACGGGCTAGCGCTTGGCTGTATTATTAAGCCATATGACCTTGCAGAGAGGGGCGCGCCAAGGCTCGGGGGGCTTAGCCCATATTACAACTATAATATAGTTTGAAAAGTGGTTTTTCAACCAATTTTGGGTTTTTAATAATGTTTAGCTTATTTTTAATGTAATTAACTCATTTTTGGGAGTTATTGGGCATTTTTAGAGCCTAAATTCGTGGAGGAAGTTGGAGATGGATAACCAACTTCCCAACTATTTAACCAAGGCCATTTTGAGGCCAAGGGGATAGCTTTTGAGAGCATTCAGAGCAGAGATGCTAAGGAGAAGCCAAGTCAAAGCCAGTTTGGGGCAGGGAAGCCGTTGAGGAGGAGATGTTGTCGGACCATTTCTGAGAGCTTCGGACGTCCGTTTCACGTGCCGTTTTTTGTGCATGGTTCTAGAGATCTGGACGAACATGACTAGATCAGTCTTGAAGACATTCGGCATTGTAATTATGTACCATTGAGCTTTCGAACAGAAATAAAGAAGCCTCCCCCACAGAGAAAAGGCCCGGAGACGTAGGCAAAGTTGTGCTGAACTCCGTTATCAACCTGCGTCTTATGGTTTGATGTTTTTCATTGCATTTCAGATCTGCATATATGTAAATGGTTGTATGATTCCTTTTCTTTTCTCGTTCTTTCGTTAAGTTTCTCAATGGTTAATTAATGCATGCAAATAAAAACTCAACCATAAGTCATTCGAAAAATCCCGACGGATCAAGTGGTATCAGAGCTAGTTGACATTTGGATTTGAGTTTTGCATGTTAGCCAGGGAAGAACACATCTCAAGGAGGAAAATGGCATCTACAGGAGGACTTTCTCAAGATGAGAAGGAGTTCAGAGATTCAGTGTTTTCCATGGCCGAGATGGTGAAGGTGTTGTATGAAGACTACTTGGAA
>ML814163.1:0-18360 GCA_009831015.1 Picea engelmannii | reverse complement strand
CTCCTTAAAGCTCTCCCTCATGTCAAACATTGGTGGGAAACTTACTGGGAGCAAAGTTCCACAGAGGAGTCTGGAATATATGGGGTCGATCCCACTTGGGATTTTTTTGTGGATGCGGTAAAGGAATAGTATTACCCTGTTGGCAACTATGAGGACCAGTACATGAGATGGACGACACTGCGGCAAGAGAGGGGCCAAGCAGTTCCGGAGTTCACCAATACCTTCCATACCTTGCGCACCAAGCTGGGTATCAAAGGCTCCGAACAACATTTGGTTCTGAAATACCGTGGGGCTCTACACAGATACATCCAAACTGAAATGGATTTTCTGGACATATCATAACTCGGTGCTGCCTATCGATATGCTGTTAAAATCGAGCAAAAATTTAAGCACCAGAACAAATGGGAGTTCGGATCTACAAATCTGCAATAACCAAAGTATGTCAAAGACAACCCTAACAAATAGTGTCCTGAAAACCAGTCCAAGACACAGGAAAAGAAGGGTCACAGGAAGACAAAGAAGGACACTGGAAAATGGTGCGATTTCCACAAAATCCCCTGGCACAACACCGATGAATGTCGCTCAAAACAGTCATTGGTGGCCGAGATCAAAGACAAGGAGCCGAACCCTGATTCATAATTTGATTATGAAAATACTGGTAAAGGACAGATCATTGACGCAGACCCCACTGATATTGTCGCGACCGCATCAATTCAACCAGAAGAACCAACAGATCCTGAAGAGGGGGAGCACCTTTTTCATTCACATATGTGGGTGAAGGGGGCCCCGCTGCATTTTATTGTTGATAACGGAAGCCAGAAGAACCTCATCTTAGTAAAGGTTGTCAAACAGTTCGGATTGTCAACAACACCACACCTGCAGCCATACAACATCGGGTAGCTTCGCCAAGGACGAGATCTTCGTGTCAGCCAGCAGTGTCGATTGTCATATGGCATCCAACCCTTCAAGGATGAGGTATTATGTGATGTTGCGCGACTGGATGTCTGTGATTTTCTCTTGGGCCAGCCATATATGTGGAAGCACCATGCTATTTATGAGTCTCGACCTCGTTGTGTCATTGTCACTTTGGGGGGTCATCTCTACAGAATACTAGAGGTAGTTCCCACTACTGTTCCACCTAAAAAGTGTCGCAAAGTAGTATCTCATACTGCAAAATTTAGCTTCTTCACAATCTATTCAAAAGGAGAACAAAAGGACACTGCAACCACTACAGCCTCGCCCCAAGCACCTTTTATCCCACAGAAGCAGGTCGACAAGGCTGTAGCAAAATGCAAATATTCCTTCTGCACAACGTCCTCTCATGTAGCCCGACTTGTTGAACAGCCTCAGCCTCAACAGGTTCGTGACATACTTCCACAAACTGAGCAGTGTGACGTCTCCAGCAAGGCAAACAACTCACCAAGATGCAGATTCAACAAACGTTTTTCCCTCTCCCCTGGGAACTCAACACAATGGAGACCATTTCTTCCTAAGGATGGAGGATTGATCCAGGTTGATATCGGTGGCCACCCACCTTTTCCGACTGGCTCAAAACAGTTTTCTGGCAAATTTGGAAATTTACTATTTTTAGCAGTTTTTAACTTACGGGGCCATTTTGAGGGCCCAAATGAAGGTTTTTTTGAGATCGAGGTTCTCAATGATAGCCAAAGGCATGATTGAGCCCCCAAAATTAATCTCCTCGATGATACCTTTCCAACGAGCTATCATACACCTAAAACATAGATCGTATGCAAAAGTTACAACCCCGGGAAGTTAATGTACTAACTTACCCAAATGGGGCCCACATGAATTTTGGCACTTCATCTCCTAGGGTTAGGTTTTTGGATGTCTAGGGTTTTTGGCATTCCCATTTATTGTAAAAAGGCCTTTAGAGCCTCATTGTAACCATCTTCTTGCGAATGCAAGTAGCTGTCACATCTCTTCTTAGAGATAAGCTGCCACCATTCTATCGAGTCTTTCACTCTGTATTTTACAGTCTCTATACATTTATTTCATTAATAGAAATCGTGTATTACTGTATATCTGTGTTTATGGTTGTATCTCTGATATATTTCTGTTATATTATTGAATATCTACGGTATCTATGTCCATTTCTTTATTATATCTCCGATCTCATTTCGTGTCGAAAATAATCCGGATCACTGCAACCTTAGGGCCTCGAGACATCATCTCCTTAGTTATCCCTAGGAGTTGGGGATAACATATGGATCCTACTTGGGGACATGTACTCGTCGTAGAGTGCATGGGAACCACAACATCTCTTGGTGGATATGTGCCTACACTGAAACATGAAACTGTAAAATCTAGGGTGGTTATATCACCCTTCGTCCATATATATCAAAACAAAAAATGAAAACTAATCTAGAAAATAAAATTTTAGCAATTTTTCAAAAAATTCTAAGCTAAACATGAAATCAATATGCAAGCAGAGAAAAATGAAATATGAAATGAAACTAAACCACTATGAGTAGTAAAGGTGAAAATATAGGAAATCAAATGACCTACCTACTTACCTAGGGCCTTGGGGCCCTGAAGATCATGTGATAGGTGATTTCAGGTGAAGTCATACAACCAGTGCAACCATCTATTCACCATTTCATTGAGGTATCTCCCCCTGTGATTAATCATGAAATACAAAAAGGATAAGTTGATCACATAATAATCATGAGCATAAATAGACATGTAATCAATCATGAAGTGAAATTAATGGAGCTGGGTGGGAGGGAGGAAATCCTACTGGAAAGAGAAACCATTAGCCTAATCATCCTGACTGAAAGTGTAACCACATGCCTGATCAATCCATCTTTGAAGAGGGCTACCATATGTATACCTTGGCTCATATTCATCCCCATTAGCATGATCACTACTTCCTAAATATTGAGAGGACATGAGATATCCCAAGAAGACCTAATGATTTCCTTGAGAAGAAGAAATGAGGTAAGGGATAGGCTCAGGTCTAGAAAAATGTTTCTTCTTCACTTGCGAAACCTCGCAAAAATCCCCAAGATGAAAATACTTTCACTTTGTAGAGTGATTATTTTATTCCTTTGGGATGGCTATGTCTTGGTGTTCATCTAAAGGTGAGGATGAAGGTGGGTAAAAGTCTTCATAGAACAATTCTGCAACCCCAAAAGGATTTGCATCACAAATCCCAAGGGATGACTTAAAATCACCCTAAAAACGTTGTGACATGTCATCCTCGAATGGACGAAATAAATATGTAATCATGTCAACATTAGGCTTCCAAACATCTGAATCATATGCAAGTGAGGACCATTTTCTTGGATATGTCAACTCAATCCTTTTTGCACGAGAGTCACCCTCATTGTCATAAATAGGGTCTTCATAAAAAATGAGACAACCAACATCCCATCTATGTCTCCCAATTTGTATGAACCCGTCTATATGTTCATGAACCTAATCCAAGGGTTATTTCATAAAACCATCAATATCACTGAAAATAACCATCTTTATGTCTTCATGTGTAGAGGTTAGGGCGACTTCAACTAGATCTTCATATTCTTCATCATTGAGACTATTTTCTTCTTCAACTTCATGCGCAGGAGGAAATAAAGGATGGACAAACTCATCTACATCAAGCAGGAGAAAAGATAACAATGTCTCAACATGTTGTGATTCGTCAAGATTCTTCTTTCTCTTTATGGACATGTCCCTCCATTGCCTCTTCATCACAAGGGGTTTGATCCTTAATACATAGTGTTTTGATTTCCTTTTTCAGAAGGACATGTCACATCCAAGGGATCCTATAATACTTCTTCACTTCCAAAGTCATGTAATAAAGCATCATCAAGGTATTTAAAAGGGTCACGACTCATCATGTTCTCTTCTTGATGTGCACGAGGAGTAGATGCTTGGATGTCTTCATCAAGTGGAAGGGAAGATATGAGCACTTCATCTTCATCAACTGACTCGTTCGGATCTTCAACATGAGAAAATTCATTGAGATCTTCTTGGTAACTTTCTTCATATATCTTACCTTCAATAACTTCTCCATCTTCAAGTGCTAGTTCTTTGACAGATTTTTGAAATAGCTCTTTCACACAATTCATCAATTCCTCAACAAATTTATTAGCAGCCTTTTCCTTTTTCATCTATAAAAGTTCCCTCCTAAATGTATGATAAGTTCTAGATGAGGTTTGATCCCATGGTCTCATATTTCCATTGATTGAAAAGATACCTTAATGGAGTCACCAAATGAGATGAAGGCTCATTAAAGGATGGCAAGGGGGAAAGAAGGAAAGGTGGGTTTTGGGAAGGTGGAGTTGCCATATTAACTTTAATGGGATCTCATCAAGGGTGGAAGGGGAACGTCTTTTAATTGAATTCACTAGGAAATCTAGGGAAAGGATTTAGGATAGATTGTCAAAGTGTCGTTAAGGCTTAGAAGAGGATTCAAAATCCTCTCTGGAAACAACGCCAAAATGTTATTGCACAAACTGTAGGTTGGGAAAATCCTGACCCAATCCACAAGATGGCGATAACGGTGGGAGGGTCTACCCATTTTGATCTCAGATAAACCCTCCCCTCGATTTAGTGAAGGAAGAATCCAACACAAGGGGGGAATCCCAGGTGACCCTAGGGGGATTGAGACAGAAGATGGAAAGATAATGAGAGGAACCCCTTAGTTCAATGATGGAAGAAGTATGAGGGCTTGAAAACAAGTTTTTTTGAAAGGAAATGATTGCTAAAGACTTGAGAACCTGCACCAAAGTGTTAAACCTGCCCGAAAGCAAACAAATAAGAGTGATACAAGCCTTAAGATCAATGGGACAAGCAAGTGAATCTCGTTGTCCTAATTTACAACAATAAACAAATACACACACACACACACACACACACACACACACACACACACACACACACCCTGAGCGGGCCTAATGGTTAAGAACATGTGTTTCCTCCTAAGAGGTCACAAGTTCAAATCTAGAGGAGGGTAGGGTATGTATACCTCCGTAGACTTTACCAGTAAAATTGCTGGTCAGAGGAGGTCTCATACACTAATTGGGTGTCTAGCTTCGTCGTGACCTTAAAAATATATTATTATTATTATTATATATCAGCAATGAAATCAATTACTTACTACAGAAATAACCATAAAAAACATTAAGTATTTATTGGGAAATGAAGCACTAAACATGCAGACTAATTTCCAATACTTTAGCACAAGCTTTGATGGTGAATTGGGGCTGAAAAAAGATGTTTTCAGAGATTTTTCAGAGCAGAAAAATGGTTGTAGAAAATATTTGCTACAGCATAAAATTTTACCCCAAGGAATTAGCCAAAAACTTGCCCAACAATAGCCAACATCAAGTAGATTAACAATATCAACTTTTTAACTATTTCCAACGGTAAAAGAGAGAAATCAAGCTCGAAAAAGATATTTTGCAGCAGCCCTAATGGTTGTATCATAAGTTTTTAACAACCAGATATCATTGACCAATTAAAACGCCCTAATGGCTCAAGTAAGCGATTAAGGAAAATAATTGATTCCACTTTGAACAAATTCAATATCTCATAAAATCAGGAATTTCAATGCAAGTATTTTGTTTCTCCAATGCAATAAATGATTAGTTCCTTTCCAAATGGGTTATGGAGTCTTCTTGTACTAGGTCGGGTCTACTACTTCTCAACGAGTGTAAGCCCTTTTACTCCCTTGAGCAAGTAACCCTAACAAGGTAAGATCTAGGAGGGTGTAAATCCTTTTACTCCTCCTAGCAACCTTTGCAATAGTCCTTTCAACAAACAACAATGACAAAACTTGGTGGAGGATGTATGCCCTTATACTTCTCCAAGGATCTAGCCAATAACAACCATGGAACAAGAAATAAACCTAACAAATTCATATTTTCCTTCCAAATTCCAAGAAAAATGCCAAGAGAAACCCTAGTTACAAAGAATTTTCATCACTAAAGAAAGAGAAAGAACCTCCAAGAGATATGGCACCACTTCTCTCCATAAGACAAGAAATAAACCATATCACAATATATATAGAGAGAGAATGAATTTACCCAAGTAGGGAGAAAATTTCATCCAAGTATCCTTCTTCACATGGGAGAGCTATGCCAAAATGAAATAGAGTTTATCTCTATTTATATACAAAATGTCCTAAAACATGTTTGTCCACAAAAATTAGGGTAAAACACAACAGAAGGGTTCAACATCCCTTATCTTTCCCCTTTACAAAAGTAATATTATTTAATTAATGTTTTGCACATAAGAGAAACCCTAGAAACATGACGTCACCCTCCTTTTGGGAAACGTTTGGCACTTTTGGTCAATTCATCGAGTTGGAGAAGGGAAGGCTAGGCCTCCAAAGTCCAATAGTCTTCAAAAAAATCCTGTCTTCCATGATCCATGGGTATCTTCCTTCAAAACAAGCCAAGTGTCTTCATTCACTACCAAACCCTAGCCCTAGGGTGACGTTAATCCCTTACAAAGTGACATTTTGTCCCTTTCAAGCAAGTCTCTTGGCATGTAGGGGTTGGGTAAGATCCTACAAGGTGTCCTCTAGGCCTCCAAAGGAATTTCATCATCATTCATAGTGTGGGCCCTTAGCATCCACCCTGTGGGATTCAATTCCCATGGAAGCCCAAGCTAGGCTTGTTCTTCCAAAACTATCCATCAACTAGGTCCTTCAAAGATAAATGAATACACCCTCCAAGGATCTCAAGTCAAATGCATCATGATGAGTAAATCAAATCAATAAAACAACCATCTAAGAACTACATCCAAACCACCTCATCAAAATAAACAAGTGCTCAAAGACCCTATGCAATTTGCCAAGTTTAGGTATGGGAGGTTTGAAAAAATGATCTATTGGGTGAATCGTACCTCAAGTTTAGGGGTTTTCTCAAGGGGACCTATTTATTAGGTCATGTGGATGAGGTGTCATGGATGGGGGGAAGACTTTTGGGAATGGGGTTCATGACATACAAGGGGTTGTAGTGTCTCATTTATGGGTGCCTCTGTAGAGGGTGTGTTGCACCTTCCTTTTTAATGCAAAAATTTTCCAAGCCCATTTATTTCCTTTTTATTCTTTTAGGATGTTTCCAAGTTGAAGCTAAGGTGGGGCTTCTACCTAAGCATGAAAAAAAATTCCCACCTTGACTCTACCCTAGTCACATCATGCTTCCCCAAATTGAAAAAATATGTGGGGCTTCTACCTAAGCATTAAAAACAATGCCCATACACGCTCCTCCTTGCTTGGAATTTTGTATCAGTTAATTTTTACAAGTCCCATCAATTTCTTATGAGAGATATGGCATTTTCCTAAGTATCACTAGGTGAGCATCAATAAGGTTAATGATTGGATTTTATCTTTTTACAACTACAAATCTCTAGGCCTTCATCCCCTTCTTCCCATGAAATGAGGGATAACCCCCTCTTGGGTCAGTATACTCGAAAATCCCAAAAGGTAAGGATATGAGGGGATGAAGTGTGGAAAGTGACAAGTATGGTAGGGAATGGAACGACGACTTATCAAAAGGACCTCCCAGTAGTAAACCTATCCCTAAGGGTGACCCATTTGCTAGGGTGCAATGTCAACCACCAAAGTAAAACAAGGAAAATAACATAATGTCCAAGAAAATGTTACATAATCAAAAGCAGTAATAGATTCAACAAACTCAAATTCCTCAAATATTGAAATGACACTCACCATAATACTTGTCTTATAACTCATGGAGCAATACCCAATGTCTTCTGAAAACCACCTGATGTGGTGGATACCATCGTGATGAACCTGGAGTTGTGGTGGTGAGGTGGGTCTCTTTCTGTGAAAGTGGATACTCCTTGTGAAACTATCTCTCAATATGCCATGTCCTCAAATTGAGGACCTCGAGACATCATCTCCTTAGTTATCCCTAGGAGTTGGGGATAACAATTCTAAAGAAATAAGACCAACCTGAGGGATTATGTTATCTATCAACTACTCTTGATATTCTACTAGGTCTCTCCAATCAATCTCATTCTTGGAAAAATATTGAAGGTTGTTAAGGAATCTTATAATCTATGTGCCATCATAAAAAACTTGCTAATGTTCAATGTTGTCGAGCACCAAAGGTCCTAAAATAATCTCTAAATTCCCACCTTCCAACAAATTCTTGCAAGGTTGAATAGTCAAAGCAACCACAACTAAATAATCAGTTTTCTCACTAAACATTATATTCTCTGATTCTAAAGGCAAAGCATCAAACTATTCCATGGCATCCCACAATGCATTTTTGTACCTTTTCAATCTATCACTCTTGTATGCAAATTGATTCTTTTCTTATAGGATTACCAAATCAGAGTCGCCTTGGATTTTCAAAATCTTAATTTTCATGTCCTTAGCCATATTTAATCGAAGAAAAATGGCTTCACACTAACTGCCTTGTCCGTTGCTTCAAATTAGAAATGAAAGGAATAACACAAAGTGTCACCCTTGGGGGAAACAAACACTATTACTACACCAACCCTTATTCTAGACTTTACTCCATCAAATTTCATTCTCTAAGCAATGTTGACATATTCTCGAGGAGCTATTTCAATTGCAAGAAAAATATAATATCCTAAGTCTTCTTCATAACAAACCAATTCTAAGTGGTATTCTACATGTTACTTCCTCATTTTCTCACATTGCAAGGTCACAAAATTATTCTCACATGTAGGAATGGTATCATAAGATTGGTCCATCTAGATGCTACCTCCAGGACCTTACGGGATAAAATCACTCCCCAAGCATCCACAAAATCGATCATAGCCACATATGCAGTCAAAGAAATATCCAGAAATACTACTAAACTCACATGAAGATCCTTGATCAAACCCCAGACTTTTACTTCTTTGGAATCCATAGCACATATGTTTTTATATGCTCTGGTGGTTTTAATTACCAATCGATTCATCACATTGAGGCACATCACATTGGTGGATGCTCCTAAATCCAACATACAATTATGAAATAATAAACGACCCACCACCAAAGATATAAAAAAATGTTGATGGCTAGGATTATTCCTTCCTTCTTGATTCATTGTCTAAAGAATAATAGGGGCATATTCAATTTCATCTACAACTTGGATTAACTTACTTGTTAGCTAAAACCCCAAAACATCCTTGATTTGTTCTCTTACAAAAGGAATCCTTGGCAACTCAACAATGGGAATAAGCACCTTAGCATTACTCGTCCAATTGGTTACAACCAAATTTAGATTTAATGGGTTATTCAGTGAAGAATTAATTTAAGGTATCCACAAATTAGGTCCTATAGGTTGAATATCATTCTTACAAACTGGGGGAGGACCTTGTTAATCTCCTTGAGGAAGATTACCTCTTTAACTTTGATAATTTATGCCATTAATTGTTTTTGCATAGATTCTCTTAATTTCCTCAAGGGAAGGCTTCTCACCAAATAATGCAATATACCTCTACACTTCTATGGAATTTTCCTCAACTTTTTGCATATTCTCTTGGGACAAGTGGAACATTTTCCTTCCATCTAACAGGGTGTTTCAAGCATTTGAATATCCATCACTATTATGAGAACTAGCCTTCATCATTTCAATGTACTTATAACAAGTTATTTCATCATGGGGACCATCACAAGATTGGCAATAGTAGGACAATTCATGCTCGAGCATATAGGTTGGGTCCAATGTTGCGAGAGGTATTTGACCTGGAGGAGGGCCTAGATACCGATTTTTAGGAGGAAACATGTTATGTTGTTATCTTCAATTCATTTCTAACATTTTCATTCCCTCCAGGATATCAATGAAAGGATACAGAGATGGCTCAATAGGATGGAAAACTTTAGGTTTAGGATTATCTTTGACTCTAGGGGGTTTTATGATATCCAACTTCCTTGAGAAAGTCCAAAAGTCATCCAAATTCTTAGCCTTTTTCTTAGCTTCTATCAGATTATTGGGATTGGCTTCATTTAGGAAGAAATTGAACTAGCCTTGGAAAGAGTTAAGGTAATATAAAAAGATGGAGGTTGGGTTAGGTATATGAGTCTGAGGGATGTCTTGAACAACTTTATCAAATCTAAGATTAAATTCATCTGCATTCTCATTTTTATTTCTTTTAATATTATTCAATGAATTCAAAAGAAATATATTATCTTTTCTTTCCAACCATCTATCAAAGAAAACATTTCTACAAGCATCAAGAAAATTTATGTTATTATTAGGCAATCCAAGAAATTTGTTTCTAACATCTTTCTTCAATGATAAAGAAAAAAAATTATAAACCACATCAATATGAGCAATTCCAAGACTTCTAACATAATCCATAAGAGTATCCCATTGTTCTTTAGTATCAATAGCATTATCACCATGGAAAACAAGCAATTTTCCAATGAAATAGGAAAATCATGACACTAACCAACAATGTTAGTGATATCAAATGGTTTATATCAATCAGTCAATCAAGGAGAAACCGTTTAATTTTAAGTTAGGAAACTAGAATGATCAACAAATAAACTTCTTATATCTTGCACAAATTCAAGTCCTAATTGATTATTTAATTCCTTTGCCATATTCCTATATTTTCTTCTTTTACAATAAAGCTTAGGTTCATGCAAAATATTGACAATACCTTGGGAATTATCCCTTGTAGAGTACCTCTTTGTTATATTTTCCTTGAGTGGAGTTTCCAAATGAGACAATCAAGGTTAGCATTCAAAATAATCTAATCAAGATACACATACAAGAATAAACCCAAAACAAACCTAGAGACAGACCTTATGCAATGACGCAAAAAATGTTACATCTACCATGGGGCTCAAATCTACAACCACACGGTTTTCCTTGTAAGAGGTATTAAAAATTTTATTTTGGGCATGGATAACATGTTCATAAGGTCGTCCCCAAGGTGTAGGAAAGTCGGTGATAAAGTGTGTCGTTAAGGCAGTATGTGATGTTAAAGTCGTCGGTTCGAAACCTGCAGGGACAAAAAATCCATCCATGTTAAGGGTTGGTGTGGCTCAGGATGGGTGTGATCCCTGGGTGGTTTTGATTTCTTAGATGCCCCTGAGTCATGGTTTCTCAGCCATAGTCTAGTCTTGTAGGTCACGTACAAACTAGAAAAAAAAAAAAACACGTTCACAAGGTCATTCCCCAACAACACGTTCACAAAGACGTCCCCTCTAATGACACCAAAAATGTTACTACTTAAACTAGCACCCTTGCCAACACAGGGGATATCTAGGGCAACAAGACAGAAAGTCTACCACTGTCACCTCAATACACTTTCCCCAACACTTTAGACCAGCTCCTAGAAGCCATGGAGGGTATCACAATTGATGAAAAGTAAACCTCTTTAAGTGAAACAAAACCATGCAATTATATGATTTACTTTAATGAATTCAAAATATATATAACAAGACAATGCATTAGGATTCCAATAAAAAATTACAATGCTCTAAAGATATTCACCTAGAAATAATTGCATGAATCACGTTTATATCCACTTCAAAGAAAGGTTAGGAGCTAGTGGATGTGTGTGCCAAATCTGATATGTAAGATAAAAAAAAATTAACAACTTTAGATTAGCATTTAAATATAACAAAACTTGGTAAATAGTTACTCAAAAACAACCCAAAATGTGTTAGGGACAAGTTCTAAAGATACATAAACTTCAACTAAACAATAACTTGTAAAATGAGTGGTGAATCTACCCTAGGGTTTCACAAGTAAGCACTTGGAATTCACCAAATAAAACCTCTAAGAAAATGATAAGAAATTACAAGCACATTAGAGATTAACATCACCTCTAGATATGTAAGATAATCTTGGTAAACAATATATAAATAAAATGAAAGCAAGGTATGATAAAGGAAACACCTTGAAGCACCAAACTCTTTCCTTACGGTTTCACCAAATATGATTTTTAATGCTGCAATTTAATTTCCAGATTTGAGAATCTGTAACATCTCGCTCTTGCGAGCACATGTTATTGACTTATTGTTTGAGGACACTTGCGTGCAAGTGATCTGGTTATATTACATAGTTATGTGTTTCGCTTATGGATTCTTATGATGATGTTGATGGACCTCCTTGGACTCCGGATTGAGTCAGGGAGTGGACTGTATTCATTTGAGTATTTCATTTATGTATATGTGACACATGATCAATTATATTATGAGGTTGTATATGGATCATTGACAGTGTTTTGTTAATGAATGTAGGATGACGAATGCTTGCTAATATGACTCACATAAGGAGTAAAGGGGCCATGAACATAGACCATATATTTAGGGAGAGGTATGGTAGAGTCCATGTCACAACCTATTAGCACTCTCGTCGTGGCTTGAATTGTAGGTTAACGATTACTTAGTTCGAGAGGTCCATGATGTTGTGAGGGAATACTGAGACGGTTGCTCATGAAGATTTCTAAGGGGCACGCAATAAGGCAGGGTCCTTATTCCTCAGAAGCCCTTAGTCTCTCATAAGGTTTCCCGAATGGAGTGTTGACTCTAGGGGTGGGGAAACAACCAAAACTAGTCAAAAGGCGAGTGACACCCTTGGATGCATGGAAGTGCATCTTGAAGGGCACGTCACGTGATTTGAAAAGAAACTTAAGTCAACAAATCTAGGTGGCCTAGAAAACAATAAGTTAATTTGAGATTGTCGGATTTAAAATAATTAATTAATGATTAAATTGTTAATTATAAATCCCTATAAGAGTCTAATCATTTTCAAATAAAATTTAATTAAGCCTAAGTCTAAGTTTTGTAAAGAGGCTAAACTGAAATTAATAACTAAATCAAAAGGGGAATGAGGTAAATAAATACAAGGATTAAGTAAAATGAAGTAATCATAATGATTTGATTTAAAGCACATATGTGTAAGAAAATATTAAAAGGGAGTTTTTAAAATAAGAAAGAAACAAAGATGAGAGAATGCGTACGCATAGAAAGGAATCTAGAGTCTAGTTAACACTAGTCTAACTAAAGAATAATCTTATTTTAACTCAACTCAGATTTAGTAAGGCATCGGTCTTTAATTGGGAATAAGGGGAATAAAGAGACAACTAGGAGTGATTTAAGGAGTGCTTTTAGGAAAGGTGAGGGAAATTGACTTTAATTAAAATAAATTGAGGAATTTGCTTGTGCAACTTGGAGAAAGGGTGACAAGTGTAACGGGGAAATGATTCTAATTTATCTAATTAAAGGTGAATTAATTGTGCAAGTGGGGATGTGTCATTAAGAAAACTCCTATAAAGCAAATGAAAAGGATGGAAAAAAAACACACGGGTTATGGGTAAGGTTATGCTGCAGAAATTTTGACTGGTTTTACTTGTGAGAGTTGAGATATCCAGCTTGAGAGAGAGTGGTGGCTCTACCTTGCGAGGCAAGCTGGGAGCTAGATGAATTTTTGTTGTATGTGTGCATGGCCCCTTTGCGGCTCGGGGGGATAAGGGGGAAGAAGAGTACCCCTAGCGTTGGGTGGAAGGTATTGGTGAAGTCTCTACGGTTAGCAAGCGTGAGGATGGAAGAATCTCCAGTTGCCAAAATACATCTCCAAGCCCAGCTTTGTTGGTGACGATACTCTCATCAAGATTTGTATTTATATATGTAGTTTAAAAATTGATGTAATCTATATTGTATTTTTGCTTTGGAATGCAAGTTTCCTTGATGATTGAGTAATATAGAAGAGGATAGCTCTAGTATGGATAATCTCAAGAATTCAACCAGATAATTGAAATTATTAAATCGCCACCCTTGGCGGTGTATCAGACTATAGCGATTGTATTAAATTTTTATGGTGTATTGTCATCTTTTGGTTGGGTAAATGGGTGATTAATTTAATTTATTGTGCATTGGCATATAAACCCTATGTTGAATAGGTGGGAAATGTAATGTTCTGGTCGTTATGTGACCCCATTTGTGATGTTCTGGTGTATTAAAATTTACATGTTATGTGACTCCATTTGATTGACCCTCCATATTGATGGTGAGGCGCATAGAAGGAGTGAATCGCTCTGAATGAATGGCAAGTCTATTATAGTATAGTTGATATCAACTATTTCACCTTCCTTGGTGCTAGAATGACTGCCTGTGGTGGTCTCTTTAAAAATTGATGTCAATCCTGTGTTGAATTCATTGGCAGTGTTAGGTTGGGATGTAATTTTATGGTCGTACCAATACCATTCTATGTAGGCAAGATGAAACTTGAACACGTAGTAGATTCTCAACCTGTAATTATTTATGGAGGCCACGAGTTTTGTAATGACTTGAGGATTTTCAGATAACGTTTCACTGCCTAGGGCCATCGTCTTTAGTGTTTGGCAGTGACAATTTTTCCCAGAATTAAATTTTCTACTTGATCTGTGGAGAACTCAAGTGGCCACCCTCTGTTTCTGCTGCGCCTCTTAGTATCAATAATAGCAGGCCGTCATATGAATCATTGGGTGAGAATTTGCTAATCCTCTCCTCGATAATGTTTGATCAGATTACCCAACTCTTTTCCTTCCTGCAAATCCAAAAGAAAACATATCTCTAACATTGCCTTCAAAGCGTAATATATTCATTGGTGATCACAATCACTTGCCTTTACATACAGGAGCGTTGACCCTTGCTTTTAATTTTGAATCCCGAGTTGCCTGTAAGCTAGGTAAAATAGCTTGAATCCTCAAATTTTTTATTCGGTTGGGTCCCTTCCCAAGTCCTTTAAACATGGTGTGCATTAGTTGAAAACTTTTAGTGCTAATTGAATTAATTCTTCATTGCTTGTTTAAGAGTATTTGGTCCTTTAAGGGATTCTATATGGGATTGGAGGTGCTATTGATTTCCCTTCTTCAAATTCTTAATAATTCCTATGTTTAAATAAAACATAATTGAACTATGCTTAGAGTCTATTGGTTACAAGCTTGATAACCTGATATTTGAAGTTGACCTTATTAACCCAGATTTGACCTTTTATTAATGAGGTTTAGAATAAACTTTATATGACACAAGGTTGTACTTATGCTTTCATGGCTCTATTATTTTTATGTTTTTCTTATTTTGCACTTGACTATTCAATTTGTTGTTAAAATCTTTAAGTTATTTTAATAAATCACGATGAAATGATGGTTGATTGCTTAGTTGAAATTGTGGATTGATTGAGTAATTTGATTTCTCGCGCGCCTTGAAAGTAATGATGATGTATGATTAATTAAGTAATGAAAATAAAGGTGATGGTTACTCTTGAAAATCGTAGTTGGACTATCATTGGAATAATCCATAAGTGGTAATTGCGTCTTCTAAATTGATGTATGTTGTAGTAGAATTTTCTGTCACGCCATGATTTTTTTATGATTAAGTTGATTAATTGATCTAGTTGAAATTCGACATGTTTCTATTAGTGGGATTTAGACACCTCCTTGTTCCTCAGAACAACCGCCAACCCTAAGACCTTAAGTGGTCAAAATCAATAGAATGAATCTTGGGCTTGATCGTTGTTTATGTGTCTTGGAGGTCCTAACCATGCAGGGTAGGTTGGGTGGGTAGTTCTTTTATGATATCTTTATGTGATTAGTGGATTGAATAAAAATAATGATGTTTTTAGTTGATCGTGATGTGTTGATTTTGCATTGCTATCCTTATGATACTTGTCGATTTTATGTCGTTATTTAATATGATGATGTGGTGATTAGGTATCGTTACTAATTATGTTAATGCATGGATTATGTGTCTCTATTAATTATGTTAGGTGTTGACTATGTTTCGTTACTAATTTGGATGGTGTGTCAATGGTGGCTATTATGTATGTGGTGACGTTTTAATTTACCTATTGCAATTTTTTTTTTTTACATCACTAATCGTTGTCGTAATGGAGGGGACGTTACAAAATCACCTTAAAGAAACCCAAAGAATGTTATATAACACTTTAAATATCAATCCAATAAGGCCGATTTGCCTCCTTAAGGTTAAAAATCAACAATTAAGCACAAACCCTGGGAATATTAAGTCTAGGAAATGAAATAATCTGTTAACTTTACACTAGAAAATAAATGAAATGCACATAAATGATTTTCTTGGATTTTCGTCGTTAGATTTCTCATTAAACAACAAAAATAAAAAGATTTGAGTTTTAGGGTTTTTTTGTTGGTTGTTGGATATAGGACTAGTGCCTTTTTTAAATCCAATTAGGGATTATGTAGTCAAGAAGTATGCCCCTCTAAGAATTGGTCACTTCTATCTTAAGGAATAGGGTAATAGATTATAAACATGAAGGAATAATAATATCCAACCTAATCAAGATAAGCTAAGAGGACCAAGGCCCTACAAGAAGGGATTCCTCTGAGGAAAAAGCCTTACCATCAAGATCAACTAGAACTTGAATAAAATATTAAAAACCCTTGCCAAGGAACCAAGAGGAAAAACAAATCAATGGATTAAGTACTTACCAAAGTTAACAAGAGAAAAAGGAAGTAACAAACCCCAAAACATCTCCTCTCCAAGTAGTTAAGTAACTCATCAAATGGATTGATCTTGAAATCCAGTAGAAGAGTTGATTCACCACAACAAATATTTAATGCACCAATAAGTTAACCAAGAAATAGAAAGCTCCAAGAATTGACACCAAAACCTCAAAAGTATGATTTTCTATTAATTATAGTCACAAATCATCCAACAATTCACAACGATTTGGAATGAGAGGAGTTCCTCTATTTATAGAGAAGGATTTTGCATCCTTCTCATTTTTTATTAATTATTTTTCCATAAAATTATCCTAGGAGACTAACAAAGAAGATTTGTCATCCACACGAAGAAGGAGACTAAGTCAATACATAATCAAATGATGCCACATGCACATAAAATCCTCATGAGAGAGGAACATCCCATAAATAATGGGGTCGATTTTCTCTCCTATCCCAATGTTCCAAGGAAAGAATGATGTGGATGCCTCAAAATATGGTGAAGTAACCTCCCAAGCAAGCAAAGCTTCAACGTTCCTCTCCTCCAAGTGGAATGACCTCATCAAAATGTGGATAAATACTTAAAAAGTGGACGACCTCCTCATATTGTAATCAAGGAATGCTCAAAAAGAATCTCCAAGGTATGACCAAGCCCTCAAATCAAACAAAGAAGCTCCACAAGGAATGCAATATGCATATCCAAGTCAAATCATCACCAAAAAAAACCCACATGGATGTCATAAACCCCACACATGTGGGTTGTCCCTTAAATCATGTGAAAGAATGTGAAAGAGATCTCCAAACATGATGAAAAAAGGAGGGAACTCTAGAATCTTCACTGTGGCAGGTGTAGAGGATGTCCATGTATGTAATAACAACCCAAATGTGCCTCAGAGGATGTGACCCATGTCTCGAAATATGTTTACTACCTCGAGAATTGTGATACTACCTCAGGAGACATGAAACTAAATGAACATCCACAGAATCATCTCTGATATTAGATGGCCAAAGTGTTATGAATACATAAGAGAGTGATCCATGCTTAGGAATAAAATAAGTGTATTATACATAGGAGTGACAACCTTTACAAAGAGAAAAACGTTTACATCATATACAAAGGGGTAAGAGATACTATGCAACTCTCCTAGATCATGTGTCCTAATAGATCCACCCCAAGATGGTTTCATACCAACTTAGATCATAAATGACCAACATGATGAAGAATTACCAACATCGATGGACAGTCGACCTGAGCCATAAAATCAAAGCATATCTTGAAATAGGAACTAAAAGGACGGGCCAAGATCGGCCACATGGGGTCTGACGATACCACATAATCCTTCTACCAATACATAAAACATATAAGCATGGTCAAATACAATACATGAGTGCAAACACAACAACACTTTTGGCTCATCATGGTACAACAAGGCACATATTCTACTCATATGATGATCAACATATGGTGAAAAAATATAAAGTACAATAAAGTGAATCTGAGTTGTAATTGACATTATCAATAATATGTAAAATTCTCTATCACATAACATTTTTCTACATTGATATACATATTTGATTTCATAAGCAATATATATTTTTACAATAACAAAAATTCTAGAGCAAGCTTGATGAGACACATAACTAAATTGAAACAAATAATTTTGCAATCTCCTTATCTATATCTTAATTATAAACAAATGTCACATCATAGCAATTACTTGACCATATAGAGGGTCTAACATAAATTTCTCTTATCATCGCTGCTAAAACCGAATATGAAACTATTGTTGTAGAATTGTAAGCTCCTCCTTTCTTGCATTTCCACTTTGCCCTTTTCATATTTTATACCACTTTATATTTTTGTTATAGTGCTAATTGGTTAAGCATCAAATCGAAGGTAAGTTTGATGGTGGTAATTTGTAGCTCAAGACTCTC
>ML814162.1:242701-256795 GCA_009831015.1 Picea engelmannii | reverse complement strand
CTATTTTTGACTAGCTACAGAATCAGGTGATTCTGTAGCTAAGTCTGTAGAGTCAATTTTTTATTATTTTTTCAATAAAATATCCTTCTAATTTGATCTTTGTGTTCTATTGCAGGCAAATTCGAATTGGCAATAGATATCATGAGCAGTTAGGGGATGATCTACAGATTTTACTTGCATTTTATTTCCTTAGTTTAGGTGATTTTGGGATTTTTCCCAGATTATGTTGACAATTTGCTATTATTCACAAGGATGTTTTACCTTGTGAGAAACCTATATAAACTTATGATTTTTGTAATAATAATGATCCTCAGTTGTGGGAGAACAAGGATATACAATTCTGATACAGACTGGAGCAGAATTGATGTTTTGTTATAGCTTTTTCTTTTCAATATATCAACATTGTGTTTCAAGTTTTGTATATCAATTTGTTTATGGTTTATGACTACTTTGCTATCTAAATCAAATTCAAATGATATAATTCTATTACTGTTATCTATATCTTGTTTCTTCCAAATAGATTAAAAGACATAACAATTATCAATTCATCTTGTGAATGATAGCTTTGTCTTCTTCGTAAATTGAATTGTTATATGAGTCCTTGCATAATAGGTTTCCCTTATTGCAGAGATTTATCATCAGAAGATTGTTATGATTTTCTTTTATGTCTTGTTTGTCCTGTAAAACACTTCAAGGAGCAGCATAGATGATCGTTTATGAAAATATTAAGGACTAAACGGTGTGAATTTCTTCCTCCAACCAGCTTAAGAAGCAATCATACACAGGGCAGACTTGGAGCGTTTCCAGGTCAATTAGTAACTTGGTTGTAGTTTTTATTTAGTTTAATATAGATAGAAGTTTAATTAGATTTATATTAGATTGTTTAATTTCAGTAAATATATTAGATTGTTTAATTTCAGTAATGTTTGTTTCTTTTTCATAAAATATAAAAAAATCAAAAGAGATCCTTGGTTGTCTAAGGGAAGAGAATATACATGAGTTTTGCAGGTTTTAATCAAATCTGTAGATTGTTTATAGTGTGCATTTGTGAATAAGAAATAACGTAGTTGCTAATTAGATAGTTGATTTGAGTTATTATAATCATAATTAGTATCTTGTATATATAATAGTTAGTAGTTTATAGTTAGATTAGTGTGGTTAGTTTAGTTTTCTTTATTAGTTTCTAGTTCCCTTGATTTTAGTTAGTTTCTTGTATTCAGTTATAGTTTAGTTTGTTTTATTTATTTTAGTAAGATTTCTTAGCTCAGATCATTTCTCTTTGGTTTTCATAGGAGACCTTAGAGCGGCCAACGGAGCCGTTAAACTCGTCAGGGTGGTCCATTCCAAATGGCTTGGGTTATTTAGACAACCCCGGACCGGTTCCACTCTCCCAGTTGACGGACGGTCAGTTTCGCCTGTCAACAGTGGCCTACCTTACACAGAGATGCTAAACACTATTACAGAGTCTGGGATGTATACCAAAGAGTTGGGAAACCATCCAGAAGAGATGAAATTCCATTAGCACCACATTTGACCCTACGAGCATTTGAGAAATGGGCCATTGACTTCGTGGGACCTATAAACCCACCAGGAAAGCGCACAGGAGCAATGTACATCATTACTGCGACAGAATATTTGACCAGATGGGTCGAAGCAAGAGAAGTTAATGACTGTAGTGAAACTACAGTTGTGTGCTTCATATTTGATGACATCATAACCAGGTTTGGATTCCCAAAGACCCTTATGAGTGATCAAGGCACACATTTCATAAATAAAACAGTTGAATCCCTGACTGAGGAATTTGCAGTCCACCATAAGAAGAGCATGTCTTACCATCCACAAGCAAATGGGACAGTGGAAGAATTCAATAATATCTTGGAGACAGTGCTGACAAAGATTTGCAGTGTGAACATGGACGACTGGGATTTAAGTGTACCAGAAGTACTATGGGACTATAGAACCACTTGCAAGAAGCTAATAATGCAGACCCCTTTTAAGTTGGTATACGGTCTCGAAGTCATTGTCCCAATGGAATATTTGGTACCAAGCCTAAGAATTGTTGCCTTTACAGATATGGATGACACTGGCGTTGTTCAAGAGAGGTTTGCACAGTTGGTCGAACTGGAGGAAGAAAGATTTGTTGCAGGATTTCATCAACATGTACAGAAACAAAGAGAGAAGGCCTACCATGACAGACACATTAAGAAGAAGGAATTTAAGCAAGGTGATCTGGTATTGGTATACGACATTAAGTTCATCAAACATCCTGAAAAGTTCAAAACACATTGGCTCGAGCCCTATGAGGTCGCATATGTTACAGAAGGATGAGTTTCTCAGTTGAAGACTTTGAAGGGAGAATGGAAGGAAGTATTAGTGAATGGGAACCGGTTGAATTTGTATTATGACAACCAGCTGCCTCACAACTCTTAGTGAAAGCTTGAAGAAAAGGGTCTAGATACCAGGTGCAGTTGAAACTGGGTACCAGACACAGAAAAGACAGTCTGCACAAGGAAGGAGAAGAGGCATAGAGAAGAAAGCAAAGGCTGCACTACGCAATCCGAAGTCGAAGTAAAATAGAAAGGTCAGATTTGAAGTGCCTTGAGAGGAGTCATAGGTGAGTGTTGGGAGCATGTTATCCCTTGGTTATGAAAGTTAGTGAATATCAACGAAGAAAAGGAAAAATATGAACTGCACGGAAAATGTAGTGACTGTTACTGGTTCAAAGTGAGAAAAAGAGCAGAAAAGATGAAGTGTAGTAAAAGGAAGCAAGTCTATGGATGAGGAGATCGAGGATGACAAATCAACAAGGAATAAGGATCGTGGGCAACTCAACAAGTGGAAAAAGCCACCATTGGATGCTTTAGAGCATCGCGTGAGAAGGAAGGAAAGAGAGGTTGGTGAAGCCCTGAAAACGTGGGTCAAGTTGACCTAGGGTTTTAGACACCTAGGGTTTTGGTATCTAGGGTTTTTACACCTAGGTTTCAGCCTAAGGATGTCGATGAGTGATTGTAATGTATAAATAGAGGTCAAGAGGACCTAGGATGGGTTGTTGTTGTTACCGTTGTTGGTGTTATGATTGTTGTTGTCTTTGTCATTGTGTGACCAAGCGAGTAATATTGAGAGAGAGAGAGAGAGAGAGAGAAGTGTTGAGTATGAGAGCCTTCTGTATTGTAAGATCTCCAGTTGGGTGCGAAGATCAACCTTGCAGCTAGGTGCGCAGGGAGGGGAGAGATAGAGAGAAGAAGAGTGAATATTTGCTAGCTGAGAGTGCAGACAAGAATTGTATGCTTCATCTTAATATATTATAAGCATAGTTATGTGGATGTAGCCCTAGAGAGAGGATGAACCACATATACTTTGTGTAGTGTGTGATTGATGTTATACTCTTTTCCCTTTGATATATTTCTATTGCATTACTGAATTAGATCTGATAGATAGTTGTGTGGAGTAGATCTAAGCTGATAAGTGATATATGAATGTTATATTGTTCTAGTATTAGATCCACTTTATATTCCCCTTGGTTGTAGACATCTTTGTCCTGCAACCCCCCCATAGTTTCTTTGGGTGAGACTGCATCTTCTTTGTAGGTGTTGTCGAAAGGGCGAGTAGTTAGGGCTTGTTGGTGCACTCTTGGAGCTAAACCTTGGGTCTACCCTTGTGCCAATAGAGCACTATAGAATATGTTTACAACTTGGGAAAAGTCACACGACTCATCTCACCTCACTAAGACACTCATACACAAATTCATCAAACAAAGACTCATCTATCATAACATATTTTGCAACTCCTGCGGATCACCCTAAACGTGTGTCCACCACAGACTCACCATCTCTTATATGTTGCAAGACTTCACAAAAACCTTCGATTCTATCTCCTAGCATGCCTCACTTTGACCTGTGACAAGGCTTCCCCAAACTCAACCCAAAAGAAGGTCCCCCCAACTTTGTCCACAGAATCACCTCAAGGTAGCACAATTCCTCCCATGTGGATCAACTTGGCTCTTTGAGGGAGATTTCCTCTCTTCATCTAAGTCTACCTTGGAATCACAGATATAATCCTTCTATCCTTTTTGTGCTTCCTTGTTCTCTTATATGGACTCCAAAGGTCACCATCGTGAATTTTCATGTCCTTTGGGTGTGTTATGCCCCTTCATGAACCATCACACCCAAATGATTCATCATGCCCCTTCATAGAACTGATAAGCCCAAATGAACCTATGTTCCCATAAACTAATGTGTCCCTTGGGACTGACACACCTCAACCTTGGTGCACTCCTCATGTCAGTATGCACCAACCTCTTTGGTGTGCCCCTTCTCTTGGTTACTTCTATCCCATGCCTTTCCTCATGCTTGGGCAAGCCCCTTAATGCATTTTCATGCCCAAGGAACCCACTTTCCCAACTTTTTCAATACTTAGGTGCTGGAGAAACCAAAAGTTCCATCTCCTTAAGGACTTGGGAGAGGGTCTTCGCACCATTCTAGACAAAGACTTTACATCCTCCCCAAAATCAAGTCATTGCCATCCCTAACAACAACCACAAAATACATGATCTCTAAGTATCTTCCCGAACTTGTCCCTCCATCGTAACTAAGTCTCCTAGAAACCCCAAGTTTCGTGCCAACTATAAACCCCAAAATATTCCAAAGTGGAACCACCAAGTTTCCTTGCAAAGTGGAAACCCCAAGTTTCCAACTCGTAATGCAATCATTTGCAACCTGTGCAACCATCCATACTACCCAAATTCGTGTGAGAACAATCTATTCACAACCATGGAAGGACATATCTTCCTCAAATCTATATGCAATGTATAAGTTTACCTTGTCCTATTGTGACGATCATACTCTATTATGTTGTTGTTGCCTCAACTGCTACTGTAACCTCATGAAAAATGTCTACGTGTTGAACTCTTGTGATCTTACTACTACACCCATACTTCAGCCAACTATACCATGTCTCTGCAAATTGTGCATCTCAAGTCCTGTACTAGTCGGGTGATCAATCCAAATGTTGTGTCCAAGTCTTGAGATGTGCCTCCCAATGCTTGAACTTAGTCTTTTATGTCCACATATCTGTCACTTTGTCCAACTCCAAAGACTAAGGAAAGTGTCAAAACTTGCCTCACTATTGCCACATTCAATATCCATCAAGTATATCCTACACAATGTCTAAGTGTTGCACTTTGAACCTATTGGAATGTTTGTACTTTGACCCCCTTGTCATATTTTTGTCACACTGTCCAACTGTCACACTCCTTGAGTCTACACACCTTCATGCAAAAACATGTCACTTTCTTTCATAATTCATTTCATCTGCACAACAACCTCAGACCAATATAGGATCTCCCCTAACCTTGTTGCATTGTGAGGTCACTCCAAAACAAAGTCATCCACGACACCTTGATTCCATTGTCCACCTCATGGCACAATTAGTCAATATTCTACACACAGTTTCATATCGCATCCAAGTATGTGAAGAGTCAAGGGAATCAGCATGCATACACACATCCAACCGACTCTTCCCTTGTGACTCAAACTATGACCAAGTCCATGAGTCTGGATTCCTTGGACGAATTCTCCCCATCTTCATCTACGTCTTTGAATATGGAGCATCCCTTATGCACCAAAGATTTCATGTCTAGATTGAATTTTCATCATTACTTCATCACCCATCCATGTTGTTTCATATACCTCTCTATTCCTTGGAATGGTTAAGCTTCACCTTCAACCATGCTACCCAATGCAAGAGAAACACACATGCCCAATTAATCTCTTCATGCTGCAATTTGCATGTCTGCACAATCCTCAAGACCAAGGCAAGTCCTTAACTCACCTTCTTCCATCAAGTTACCTCTTTGCAACTCAACATATGCAATGAGTGTGGGAAATGTTCCTAGACTCCTCAAACATCCCAACAAAATTCCCAAAGTGCTCCAAATAGAATAAGTCACCTCAAATAACTTCCATGCCTTAGGCTCATTCACACCAATACTTATGTCGACCTCAACAAATGACCCTCCCAAATCTTTGAGTCATCACACAATCATCCACAAGTCACCAAGGTGCACTCTTCCTCATCCAATGTCCCATACCAAAGGAAATAAAACACCACCCAAGTCATTTGGTATATATTCTTCCCATTCAAGTTGACTGCCAACAATTCTTAATCAACTCCTTTGTTGACTCCATCCATCTCCTAGAACAAAATTTCTGTGCACCTCGTATAAGCATCCAAACTCTAGCACTCTCGTCTCAACTGTCAAGTCATCGCATAACCCAAAAAATGTGGCTAAGACACCAATGTGCCTCATCCATCCTCTGAAAATCATCATGTCCAGACCTCATTGCATAATTCACCACAACAACCTATCCAATGTGCCTTATCAAAGAGTTAGGAAGCTTCCTCAATCCACCTCCATGGATGCATCCAAATTTTCCTATGTCCACCACAAGACTCATCCAAGCAGGTCACCCCAAGATCCTTACATTCACCCAATCAAGGAATCCAAACTACTACATGACTTATTTGAATCTATACCACTTGATTCACCCTCAAGTTTTTTTATTTTCACCATGGAAACAAAATACACTTGAACCTCCAATTCATTCAACTTCCTTTCAAAGAAATCACTGCAACACTTAGGAAATGCAAGAAATCAAAACCAACCATACCTTTCCAACGACATCCTTGGTTTAACCCATGGCTCGGGTCTATTATCATGGACATCCACTTTCCCAAGAAACCGACTCTTTGCATGAACTCCCATTGATCATTGTTCACAACTACACAAACCTGCATAACACCTTTGATGTGATACAAAGATTATTCCATCCATTCACTCTATAAATCCATCTGAGTCCTAAATTTCTCATGCAATCGTTCGAACTCGTCTACAATTTCGTGTCATCTCCGCACCTTGATTGCTTCCACTTCAAGGCACCATGCACACACTTCTCGACTATCAAGTCATACTACTATTAACTAATTTGCATAACTCTATGAAGCATTATCTCATCTAAAGGTTTCATTCAACCCACTCGTCCAACAACCCATCTCAAGTCAAATATTATTCTTAGCAATGCATGTAACAAAAATGTCATGATGAAAATGTTCCCAACCAACTACCTATTGCGAAGCTCCTCCAGGTCACCTCAAGTCATCCAACTCACCCAAGTGCTTCCACTTGCTACAACCCAAAACTGCTCCTCTTCACGATCACTTATGTAATCACTTTCATGATTAGATCTACAACAAGTCCCGTGAGATTCATGCATTCATATACCTTGTCCAAGTTCTCGGTTCACCCAACGAACTATGCACCTAGACTCTTCAAGTTGTGCATAAAAATTCTAGCACTTACTTCTGTTGTGAATTAAACCAACTGAGTCTATGCCTAGACTATTTATGTGAAAGGTTAGTCCACCTTGTCAAAACTTCACCAAGTTTGTACTCGAACTACCTCTGTGATCAAGTGTGTGACAATTCTCGCGATGAGTTCTACAAACACCCACCCTATCCAAGTGCTTTGTTTCACCACAAACTCTTCTCTTGATATATACAAGGTGTGTGTTGAGATCAAACTTCCACTACATCATCAACTAAAACCTTGGTCATAAGTCTGATGCAAAGTCTCTGGAATGAACCAGTTTGCTCCACCAACTTTGTGAATGTTCCCACTGAACTGGCTTCGCAAAAAACTATATTTTCACTACGCTCAATCACCAATGTCGCCACTATAGTAGTAGAGTGTGCTTCAAGATATGATATCATTTGTCACGTCCCTATGGTGTGCTTTCCTTAATATTACGATCATGCACCTCTTGAGGGAATGCAACAATGTTACCTTTCTCACTTGGCTACTTGGAAACACCAAGGATACTTCATTCAGACTATGCCTCTTCACCTAGAGCATACCCATACTTTGTTCTAGGATACGGGTGAGTCACACTCCTAGTCTAGTGAAACTCTTGTATACTCAGACAATTTTTTAACAACTTAACACTTAGTCATTTAAGCATACATCCATGGAATGAAGAGAACACTTGTAAAATAAACAAGAGACACACAGATATAGTGTAGGCGGCACAAGATGTGCCTAACACCCGACTAAGTCTTATTGTTACAAAAAAATTACAATATGAGAACTATTGGCTCAGTTTACAACTTTGGCAGAGTCACATGACTCGCCTCACCTCACCAAGGCACTCATACATATATTTTCCACACCAAGACTCGTTCGTCATAACATCTTTCACAACTCTTGCAGAGTACCCCAAACATATGTCCACCATAGACTCATCGTCTCTTCTTTGTTGCAAGACTTCATACATACCTAGGGTTCTATCTCCTAGCATGCCTCACTCAGACCTGTGACAATACTTCCCCAAACTCAACCCAAAATCAGGCCACCCCAACTCTATCCATAGAATCACCTTAAGGAAACACAAGTCTTTCCATGTCATGGAGTGAATTGGCTCCTTGAGGGAGATCACCTCTCTTCATCCATTTCTTCCTCAAAATTGCAGAGCTAATATTTCTCTCCTTGGTGTGCCCCATTGTTCTCTTATATGGACTCCAAAGTTCACCATCATGAATCATTTCATCCTTTGGGTGTGTCGCGGACCATCTCTCCCAAACAAATCATCGCACCCCTTTGTGGACTCGGTGTGCCCAAACGAACCTATGAACCTATCAACCAACATGTCCCTTGGGAATGATACGCCCCAACCTTGGTGCACCCCAAACTATTTGGTGCACCCCTTCTATCAATTTCTTCCACCCCATGCCTTGCCTAATGCTTAGGCAAGCCCCTTTCACATGCCCAAGGTGCCCACTTGCCCAACTAGTGAAATATTTGGGTGTGAGAGCAACATCGATTTATGTCTCCTTGAGGAATTGGGTGAGGGTATTTGCACCCCTCTAGTCAAATACCTTACAATACCCAATAAAGATACACTTTTCAACCTTTTATCCAGCTTACTCTTGTTTTCCTTTGGAACGTGAACATAGACATCACAGCCAAATACCTTGAGATGTGTAAGAGAGGGTTTCTTACTAGTCCATACCGTGTGTGGAGTATTTTCATCCAAGATTGATTACAATGATCGATTGACCAGGTAACATGAAGTATTCACTGCCTCTGTAACATCCCCAACCCAACTGAGGAACATTACAGTGCGAAAAAGTCATAAATTATAATGTTTTGCTAACTAACTGATTTCCTATAGCTTATCAGCTACGAATTACATAAATATTTAATTGTTGTCTATTACCATAAATTAGATTCATCTACAGCATGATAAATCACACATGAATGCATTAAATAGCTTATTACAACAACATATTAATCATTCTCAATTACAGAGTTAATGCACAACAAATAAACTCATAATACAAACAGAAGGATGATAAAACACTTATCTTTTATAAACAATTGTGCAACCAATTGCTTGGGATGGATGTTCCACCCAATATATATACTTTTTGTTCCAATATAAATAGAAATTCACCCCCGATTTGGGGATAGTAATCCATAGATGAGGATGGTCTCTCATTGTCCATTCATAGCTTAGAAAACCCACAACCCACTGGTATTCTCCTACAGCTATCCTGATTTTCCACTAGTTCTATTCCTCTCAACCTTCACAACCCAAGGAATACCCCTTCATGGATCTCATTCCCTTGGGTTTCACATTCGTTTATCAGGGTCTCTCGGGCATAGGTAACCGGGAATCTCTCTACTAGGAACTCAAGGGAACTCACTGCTAGGGAAACTAGAAAACAACAACAAACACTTGTTGTTATAATTCAACTCACACCGGAGTTCACTCTTTAGGCCTAATGACTTGGCTCTTCAATATTTATCTCCAAATACTCTAGATATGCTCCAACATGCTCTACACTTCACACTCCATGGATGCTCCAACTCCAAGCTCTCTTTCCTTTCTCTCTACATGTTGTTCATGTCAAAAACATTGACTGTCCAAAATTGTTGTAATTGCTCATACAAATTTCCTCCATTTGGCTTGCTTGCTTGACTCACACACTTCCCTAAGCTAATTGTACTCAACCCCCATGCTCTCAATAACTATGGGATGTGAATTCTCACACCCACCCTCTTACATGCATTCAATGATTGGCTTTGGGGGCACTCAATCAAAAACTAAATTCTAATATATAATGATAATAAAATTTAGGAATGTGGGTGGAATTAATAGATGTGGTTAATTCCCCCTTGGACCCATCTTAGACATTCTCCTAGACCCTCCCCTCTCTTATGGATTAATTCGTCCCCCATCTATGTCCATGTCCCCTTAGCAGCTGGCATCATATTTTATTATTAACATTTAGAAAAACAATTTGCAAATTACATTGCTTGGTCATGGCCATATATTATATATGCATTAAGCATTAATTAAACCGGGGATTATAGTGAGGATGTTACATTCCTCCTCCCCTACAATTGGTCATTGTGCTCGGTGCACACTATGTCTATATACATGTGTGTATGTGTGTGTGTGTGTGTGTGTGTGCAAATTTACATCACAATACCTTAATAAAATACAATTATGCAATTTTATAACTCCAGCAGCAGTTCCAACCATAATCTCTTGTTCCTCTCAACCCGCGGACCCAAGAAATACACCATTCATTTACCAGGGATAACCCAATGAATGTATCATTCATTTACTAGGGATAACCCAAGCAATGTGTCATTATTTTATTAGGCCCCCCAACACAATTGGATAGGACTATGAGATGTGGTTTCGGAACTCTAGCTACTCAAAATGGAGTCTTGATTTTGTTTTCCTTCAAAATTAACAAAAATTTATGGGTATTCTTCCCACGTGTTCTCTTCATGCTCCCATGTAGAATCTTCAGGACCGTAGTAGGTCCATTGAACCTTTACTATCCCTATGGCCTTGTTCCCAAGAACTTTGACTTTCTGGTCCAGGATGTGTACTGGTTACACCTAGAAATCCCCTTCATGCTCCACCTAGATCACATTCCAATCAATTATGTGGTTAGGTTCAATCACATAATAATGATACATGAAATACATTATGCATTCTCATGAATGCAAGAAATTATAGAATGTATGCAACTAGCCCTATCTTTTCTAATATTTCAAAAGGCCCACAATATCTTGTTGCCAACTTTGGGAAACTTCCTAATCTTAACGAACTTATTTTGTCCTTCACTTTTAAAAACACATGTTCGCCCACTTTGAAATCTCTAAACACTCTATTCTTGTCTGCATGACTTTTCTACCTGTCTTATGTAGCCTTTAAATTTTGTTTGATCTTTTCCATCTGCTTTTCGATTTCCTTCAACAAATCAAGCCCAATAATTGCAATGTCTATTGGATTTTACCAACTCATTGGTGTGTTACACTTTCTACCATACAATGCTTCAAATGGACTCATTTTTAATGAGGTATGATACCCATTATTGTATGCAAATTCCACTAAGTGGATATAATCCTCTCATGTTGATGGTTGATTCATCACATACATTTTGAGCATGTCCTCAATTATTCTCTTAGTACTCTTTATTTTCCCATATGACTCTAGGTGATATGTTGTACTAAAATTTAAATTCGTCCCTAAGCCTTTGAACAAACCTTTCCAAAAATTAGATGTAAACTTTGGATCTTTGTCTTAAACAATTTCCTTAGGAACTCCATGTAACCTTGCAACTTCTTTCATCTAGATATCTGCAATATTTGTTTCCTTGTGCGTAGTCTTTATTGGAATAAAATGTCCTACCTTGTTCAATTTATCCACCGCCACCATGATGGAATCATGTTGTTTCACTATTCTAGGAATATTTGTAATAAAATCCATTGTGACAACTTCCCACTTCCATTCTAGAATGGACAATGGTTGTAGTAAACCAGTTGAATTCCTATCTTCAATCTTCACCTTCTTGCATTCTAGACATCTGGATATGTAATTAGCCTCTTATTTCTTCATTCTTGGACAAAAATATTGGCTTATTACAAATGAAATTGTCCTATGATATAATGGGTGCCCCACATATTGCACATTGTGCATTTCTCTTAACACCACATTTTTCAGCTCACTGGAATTCGGCACATATACGTTTCCTTTGTACATGAGAATTCCATCTTCTTTTAGTTCATAGAAATTAATTTTTTGCTGAAAATTACATTGTTGTATTGTTCTTTTGTTTTCAAATAATGTTGATTGGAATTTGTTGTGCAATAAAAAAAATTGAGATCACTCATGTACATACTGATGGTTGGAACATGCACTTCATGAGCTCTTTGTTGGATTACTGAGAGGGGGGGTGAAACAGTAATAGAGAAATTTAATCCTTTTTAACCATATAATCCAAGTGTTATATCAATGAAGCATTATCATCCAATAACTGCAGAGTAAATAAGCAATGAACCAATGAACAAACATACACATACACAATACACCAATGTTTTACGTGGAAACCCAAATCGGGAGAAAACCACGGAATGCTCTGTCTTATATGTATTGAAGAATTACATTCATTGAAAGCACCAACTTCCTTTGTTTTCCAGCTGCAACTGGAAGGAGGCTCCAACCCCCTAGTTTCTTAGGCTACAACCTGAGGGAAGCTCCAACTCCCCAATTCTTTGGCTACAACCAAAAGGAGGCTACAACCCCCTATGTTCTCCAGCTACAACTGGAAGGTGGCTACAACCACATGTCCTTGCCCCATCCTACCACCCTGAAGTAGAAGTAGAATGATGGAACCACTGTCAAACTGTCACTGTGAGATATACCACTGTAAATCTATACCAAAAAATATGAACCATGCATCAACCATGCATCAATCTGTACCTCAACCTGTAATCGAACTGTACCATAAACAAGTGCATAAACCATGCAAAAACCTGTACCAAATAACCTGTAATCAACCTGTATCATAAACAAGTGCATGAAACCATGTACCAAGTATGTACCAATCATGTTTCAACTACTCATCAACTATACACCTCATGTATGTGTCAACTCATCAACTACTTGTCTCAACCATGTACTCAACATGTACCACAACCAAAATCCCTCATCAATTTCATCATCCAAATCTGATTTTAAGCTCTATAATAGACCCGGTGTATATCATCACATTCCTGTAAACCTTCCTTAACTTCAACAACAAGAGACTAGCATTTTCATCAAACTTTTCTTTAGTCCCACATGCCTAGTTTTGGATTAGTCAACAACCCTAACTTGAAGTAATCATAACTTTGTACCTGTTACGTATAAAGATATAAAACTGAAACACAATGTTCTTCAGTGTGTTTTATGCAATTCCTCCAGGTGTCACTACTCGAAACCTCTCAGAAAAGGAGTTATAGAAAAAATGGCATACCTTGTTGAATTCTGGCTTATTCTAAAGAGCGACCTTGTAGAGCATTCCCCGCACGGAATATTTTTTGAATTGATATAAAAATATTACACAACATACTATAGACTATAATATAACCAACACATTTTGTTTCATTGAATTTGGATATGTTATGAAGAAGTTATGACGATTTTACCCGAAACACATGTTTTTGACTAGTTTCAAGACTAGCCACAAACCCTATTTTCCACGGAGTGTAACTCCAAAAATTGAATGAACCACAAGATTAATGTTTTACCACAAATAATTGGATATGTTTTCTCAATGGAATAGAAATTTCATGTTTTGAATCATTATATAAAAAACGTTATAGCGAAAATGGTGAGATGACATGTAAATAACATACCTTAGAAAGCACCATCAAAACAATTTATCCTTCCTTGCATTTTGACCTTCTTTTCTTTACCTTCCTTCAGAATTTTGGCTTAGATATCCTTGGTTACCTCAGACACCTATAGATATTCAATATTCTCAAGTGTGTTTAAAATGAGAGAGTCTTGCCTCTTATTTATACTCTCCAAGTATCTTCCTTAAAAACATCTTATAGGTCACTTGGCCCCACTTTCCTTATTTTAGGGTTAACCCACTACTAATTTCTCCATTAAATTTATTATTGAAATAATTTATTTTGTATTCACTTTGAATTATAATACACTCATTACTTCACTTTATTATTTACCTTTTAAA
>ML814162.1:178280-196600 GCA_009831015.1 Picea engelmannii | reverse complement strand
ACATTGGTCTGTCCTTAGCTCAAATTTCCTCCCCATGAGGTAATGTCTCCACATTTTTAATGCATGTACAATTGACGCTAACACTAGATCATGGGTAGCATAATTCCTCTCATTCTCTTTTAATTTTATGGACTCATAGCATACCAAATTATCTTTTTGAATAAGGACTCCACCGAGCCCTTCCTTGCATGCATTAGTGCAGACAACAAAATCTTCATCTAGATCTTCAATCTTCATTATTGGTGCATTTGTCAAAATGTCTTTCAACTGCTAAAAGTGTTGTACAATGTTTTCATTGATGTCAAAGGATTTATGTCAAAGGGTTGATGTCAAGTATTGTTATAGTAATGTGTTTGTATCATTGATATATTGATTATTGGTTATATGGTCATTGATGCAATTTTTGTCAAAGGGTTGATGTCAAGTGGTGTCATAATGATGTTTTGATATTAAAGGGAGCTGTATCATTGATGCCATGTCATGGTTGATGGGAAGAACCAAATGGATAAACTCCAAAGTGGTCCCCTTATGGTGAAATCCCTCATGGGAAGATGCTCTTGGATAAAGTTCTCAAAGTGGTCCCCTTATGGTGAAAGCCCTCATGGGAAGATGTGTTTTGAAGTCCAAATGGTTAGGTAGTTGAGTAGACCAGTAGTGTGGTTAGGGAACCCAAGTTTGATTGAGGAAGTGTGGTTAGGGAACCCAAGTTTGATTGAGGAAGTGTGGTTAGGGAACCCAAGTTTGATTGAGGAATAATGTAATGAAGATCAGTGAATTTGCAGGAGAAACTATTCCAAATGGATAGTATATGTCATGTCGTTTCCGATGATATATGGAACGTCGCATAACTCCTCACAGTTATAGAGTTATGGCCATGTGAAGTTGGAGAACCCTCATGAGTTATCTAGAAGCCCCTAGAAGGTCAAAGAAGTCAAATTATTCTAGAAGCTCCTAAAAGAAGTTGACCAGTCAAATTGGTTAGTCATGGGTTAAGTGGTTGCAACAAGAAAAAAAATTAAAGTAAATTAGTTGCAACTAGAAGTGGAGAGTTTACTATTTGTGGATAAAGTGGTTGTAAGTGGACAAAGTGGTTAGAAGTGGGTTAGTGCCAAAATAAGGAAGTTGGGTAAGTTGGTTAGAAGATAACCCCTAGAGGAAGCTACTTGGAGAAGTATAAATAAGAGAGAAATGGTCTCTTATGAGTATGATCTTTGACCATATTGAATATACATTTGTGAAAGGTTATTTATGCAGGTATTATTTTTTTTTAACTAGAATGGTTATGTTGCATTAATCAGCTTTCAGGTAGACCTGAATCAGAAAGTTACATATCTGAAGAAGGTTGGTGACCTCTAACAGTGTTGCCAACCTTCTTGTGAACGTCTTGGGAAACCCGTCCCATTTTCTTCTTGAACTAATTCGAGAAGATGACAAAAATTGCATACATGAGTAAATTCTCACAAATTGTGAGCATAGTAGAAGACAAAAGCAAATCATTAAACCGAGGGGGATGAAAATTTCCCCTTAATGTAGGGGTCCAGCTTTTTCTGAGATCCTAAAGAGATGTTGGAGGTTGCCTCCTTTTCTCTGCGAGATTTATTGGTCTTTCACCCTCTGGTAAGGGGTGGAGACGGAACTGAATTGTCATCCGGTTCAGAAGTTTCCACAGAGACTGAAACAACCAGGTCTGCATTGGCAGAAGGTTCCGGAGCTGGGACCTTTGCTGCCATAGTGGTGGAATCCGAAGGGTTTTCGTCTGCCGGGGGGTCTTCCTTTACTGTTGCTGCTTCTGGATCCTGGGCTTCATCCTCCTTCAACACATCACAGTTGTTTTTAGTCTCTAGAGTTGCCTCTGCCGTATGGGTGGCCTTTGGGGCCTAGGCTAACGGATCCTTTCGCCTTGGCTGCCTTCGTCGGTTAGTTACTGGCTGAAAATCATCTTCTTTGACTGGTCTTGGCTCCTCAGAGTTTTTGGGACATCTTTTTGCGAAGTGGCCGTAAGCATGGCACCGGAGGCACTTAAAGGGAATCTGCTCGTAGTCCAGCTCTTGGATGTGGCACCATTCCCCCAGGGAGAGCTTAATGGCGTCCGGCAGTCCTTTTTCGAGATTTACCTCAACACAAATTCGAGCACAGGAGAACTGTTCCCCCTTCGGCTCCGCCCTTTCCAAGAAACGCCCAAGCTTGTTACCAATGTCCTCCAGAGAGCTTAACCCCCAGAGATGCATTGGAAGGTGAGGCAGCCTAACCCATACAGGGGTTGCTGTGATCTCAGCTTCGGGGTTAAAGTCAAGAGTCCATGGGGCTAAGAATAGCCCCTTCGACCCCATGAAGTAGGGACCAGATCTGAAAACTAGATCTTGGTCCGCTTTCCTCGTGAAGCTGAAGACAAAAAAACCCCTGCCTACTGCATATAGAGTAACATTTCCCTGTATCAGCATTTTCCAACGGTCTTCCATCCATGCCTCCACTGATTTGGGGCTTGGCCATAACCCCATGAACTTTCCAATGAGAGCGTTTTCTGCTAGAAGAAGAGCAAGCTTGCAAGGGTCCTCTGGATCTAGCTCCAGAGAGGGGATCTCCTCCATCTTATTAACAAACTTGGATTTGAGAGAAGGCTTAGGTTTTGGTCCTGCTGAGCGGACTAACATTTTGAAAGCTTCTAGAGGGTCGGCGCTCGAGACTAGAGCCATCGTTGAAGGCACCGCCCACCAACAAGCAACAGAGTTATTTGTATAAGACGCGCCCTTGCACTCTCCAGTCGCATGCCCCACTAAGGCGTTTTGTTCCGCGGCCCTGTAATCCTTGGTCGGCGTCCCTGCAAACAACAATCGACCTCCTGCAAACTGTAGGCGATACCGCTTCTCCAAAACACGTGCCAACGTTCAGGCAATGCGCTGAGTCACCAAACCGCTGCCCTGGGCCAGACTGCTACTCCAGTACGCATGAAAGCATAGGCGAATCGTTGGGTGCCAAACCCTGGGTGCTCAGCTGCTGTAGAACACGTTCCTGCACTCGAAAACCAGAGCGAGGTGGCTAGGGTTTGGGCCCTAGCTGCGTTGCCTCATCTCGCCTCATCTTCCCTCGATGACTTCATTTATGCAGGTATTATTGATAGAGAAAATTTGCGGCAAAAAAAGTACGATAGAAACAACGCGGCAGGAAAAGTGTGGTAGAAAAAGCACGGAAGAAGAATCGTGGTAATAGAACTGCGGTAACAAAATCACGTTATAAAAATTGTGGTAGCAGAATCGCGGCACCAAAACCATTGTAGCATAATCACAGCAGCAAAACCGTGGCATCATAATCGTGGTAGCATAACCGCGACAACATAACCGAAGCAACATAATCGCGACAACTTATGGTATTTGGTTTATGGAGAGTATGGTGTATTTCTAGAGGTATCTTATTGGTTATCTTCGTGATATTGTTGAGAGTTGTCTTGGTGAGTAGATTTGATTTGGCTGATGAGATTGATGTGACAGGTTGTGTGGTGCATAGGTGATGCACTTGTGTTGGTATAGATTGTTGGTACATTTTGACATATTTATTTATGTCTACAAGTTGGGTCTTGTACTTGAGGGTTGGATTCCTCTTTTCAGTTGGTGTTGAGATTTTTAGGATGGCTCTTGCAATGAGAGTTGGTTCTCTCTTTTATTTGGTGCTTATTTCAGTTGGTGTTAATAAACCCCAAGGATTGCAGTCCATAATACAAAAGAAACTTATTCATATATCCAGTGTTCCTTGTGTTCTTTATTGTTAATGTATGTCATTGAGATATGTTTACATGCAAGCAAATTAGTGTGAATGGAATTAATGAGTAATCATGTTGTGAATGGTGATTGCTAACTAAAGTTTTGTAAGAAGTGTAAAAATATCCTTCACATTGATTCACCCCCCCCCCTCTTAGTGTTATCGGTGTGTCCAACAGAAATCTCTATTCACAGTTGGAAGTCCATTCAAACTTTACTTCCTTATTTTGCAAAGAATTGATTGGAATTGTAATCTTTGAGAATCCTCTTATAAATCTTCGGTAATAAACGAAAATACCCATGAATGATATGACCTTTATCACATTATTTGGTTTTGACCATTCTCTAATGGTCTCTATCTTCTTAGGATCAACTGTTATCCCTTTTGCTGAAATTATATGCCCCAAGTAGTGAATCTTCTTTTGATAAAAGATTCACTTACTTAATTTAGCATACAATTTATGCTCTCTTAATACTTGCAACACCATTCTTGAATGTTTCTCATGTTCATCCTTTGACTTAGACTAGATGATTATATTATCTAAGAACACAATTACAAACTTGTCCAGGTATTCCCTAAACACTCCATTCATCAGGCACATGAAAATATATGGGGCATTTGATAGTCCAAATGGGACTACCGTGAATTCATAATGCCCATATATTGTCTTGAATGTTGTCTTGATGATGTCTTCTTCATTTATCCTCACTTGATGATAGCATGATTTCATGTTAATCTTGGAAAACATTCTTGCACCTTTTAGTTGATCAAATAAATCATCAATTCTTGGAAAAGGATGTTTGTTCTTTATGTTGGCCTTATTTGGTTGTCTAAAATCAATACATATCCTTAAAGTTCCATATTTATTTTTCACAAAAAAAATTGGAGCTCCCTAAGGTGACACACTTGGGTGTATATACCCCTTCTCATAGATGTAGGCAAGGCTAGAATGTATGTAACCAGGCCTATATTTTCTAATATTTAAAAAGGTCCACAATATCGTGTTGCCAATGTTGGGAAAATTCCTAATCTTAGTGAACTTCTCTTCACCTTCAATTTTAAAAACACACGTTTGCCCACTTTGAAATATCTAATCATTCTATCCTTGTCTGCATAAATTTTATGCATGTCCTGGGTAGCCTTTAAATTCTACTTGATCTTTGCCATCTACTCTTTCATTTCCTTCAACAAATATGACCCAATAACTTCATTGTCTGTTGGATTATCCCAACTCACCGGTGAATTACACTTTATACCATACAATGCTTCAAATGGACTCGTTTTCAATGAGGCTTGATACCCATTATTGTATACAAATTCCACTAAGTGGATATAATCCTCTCACTTTGATGGTTAGTTCATCACACACATTCTGAGCATGTCCTCAATTATTATCTTGTTCCTCTCTATTTTCCCATATGACTATGGGTAATATGTTGAACTAGATTTAAATTTGTCTCAAAGCCTTTGAACAAACCTTTCCAAAAATTAGATGTAAACTTGGTATCTTTGTTTGAAACAATTTCCTTAGGCACTCCATGTAACCCAAAAAATCATTTCATGTAGATATTTATAATATGTGTTGCCTTGTGCATAGTCTTTACTAGAATAAAATGTGTTGCCTTAGTCAATTTATCCATCACCATTGTTGGACAGGTAGTTTTGGATACAATTTTGATAAAAATCCTAAGTATGGAAGATGTGTGCAGAAGAAGAAGAAGGAAGACAAGGAAGGCTCAGGAGAATAGTGTGCAGTTGAGGTGCATTCAGGAGAATAGTGTGTCATAAGAAGAATGAAGCAGAGGAATAAAGCAAAGGAATAAAGCAGAGAATAAAGTGGGTGAAAATGAAGGATGACAACCCAACGTGTTAAAGATAGAAGGACACACAAAAGCAGGAAGAATAGCAGTCATAGTGAAAAAGCAGCATGCAGGCATCAAAGCAGTAAAAATAGTTTGAAAAACAAGTTAACTTGAGTTTTTATGAATTGTAATAGGGATTTGAGGTGAACAAAGTAGGGTTTTAAGCCCTAGAATTTATGTATAAATATGTAACGGGTTGGGAGAATAGCAGTTGGCTAGTTCCTTTTTGGTGTGTTCTCTCTTGTTCTGTTCGAGAAGAGAGTAATAGGAGAGTCTGTAGAGTTACTATTGAGTCTGTGTCTGAATGTTAAGGAGAGGATGTAGAGAGAGAGAGAGAGAGAGGCTTGAACTACAAAACGACTAGGCTAGGAGAAGGAAAATATAGCATGATGTATCTATGTAAGTGCAATGTGTAATCCTAAGACAATTTCATAAAGAATAATAAATAAGTTAGTCATTGTGGGCGTAGCCCAAAGTTGGGTGAACCACGTTAACTATTGTGTTTATTTTTGTTTTATGTGATTGATCATGGATACTTTCTCGATGCATGTTAGACTAGAATTATTCTCTGTGTGATCATTGCACAATGGTTATGAATGTTACAATGCTTGGTTTATGTTGTAATCTGAAGTATAATGGTAATGTGAATATGAATTCATTAAGTAACATAAGGAAAGAAAATACAGAATAGCACACGCAGAACAGATAAGTAAAAATGGCAAAGATGATCACCTCCCATTCCATCACTACTGCAGAAATTGGTTCCTGCAGCCCCAATGCATACCTCGGGTGAGACTTCACCTGCATGCAGGTGATGCCAAAAGGGCCAATGTTTGAAGGGTTTTTTTGGTTAATATAACTTGAACCCAGGGTCTTACAAACTCATACACACCAACAAATGGTTACACTATCGGGACCCAGAATCTATGATTGAGGGAATGTTTTGGAGGTCGACTAAGAAAGAGATCTCAAAATGGTTGGAAAGGAAGGAACGAGAGTTTTCTCATAAAGAGGATAGAAACCCTCATATGAGTGACAAGCAATGGATGCAAAGGTATGTGTATACAGAGCTGCATGAAATTTTCTTTAGCAAATTTCTAATTATTCTGACTGAGTGGTGTGGGGCCAAATGTATGCACTATTAATTACCTACATTAAATTGTCAACCAGGGAGTCGTAGACTTAGAGGTGAAAGCACGGGAAATGTAGGATTTGAGCCTAGTCTAACCTAATGATGAAAAACTACACTTTAATGCAATGAATGAAACAAGCAATGAATTTAATTGATAGAAAATAAACTAACACCTTAGGTTGAAACCCATTATGGGAGGTCATATCTCACGAGTTAGGCCTTTAATCTTCCTTGGCCAATTGAAGCTATGTGAAATTAAAGTGCAAGGAATCCAAAGGTACAGGAAACAAAATTAAGTGCAGGAAGTAAAGTGCAAGAAATTAAACTATGGGAAATCCAAATTGAAGCAAACTAGATAAAGGGAAAAACAATCAAACAAATAGAAAACAAAACCTACTTCAAACTATGCAAATGAATTGTCCTCAAAAAGATACACCCAAGAATGGAAAGTGAAGTTGCAGATCTAGATCGTGAAGTGCAGGAAACATAACTCAGAAATCAGACATAGAGTGTAGGAATGGAGTGCAGTGCAGAAATGGAGTGTAGTGCAGGGATAGAGTGCATTGTAGGAACAAAGTGCAGTGCAGGAACAAAGTGTAGTACATGAATAGAGTGTGGGAACAAAGTGCAGGAATAGAGCACGGAATTGAAATATGGGTGTGAGAAACAAAAAACAAAGTTGAAATCTGAGTGCAGGAAACAATGCAATTTGAAACAATGCATGGAGTTAAAACATTATGACTAGATGTTTTAAACATAGGTGTACCAATATTAGAGTAATTTATTGAATTGAACACACCACAATAGGAAAACTAATCTACATAAATCAAATTATAATTATGTGAAATGAAATCAAAACAAAAACTAGAATTGAAATCTACAAACAGAAATGTAAAATATTAATCTAAAGACAAACATAAAATAGTGCATACCAAAGGTTGGGGGCCCTACCAAACATGGTCTGCACTATGGAATATATCTACAGTACAAACGAATGATCTACACCATGTATAGGAACATCAACTCTTTCATTTCATCAAATTCAGAAAATTGCAAGTCTCTTACAATATTGGTGTTGTCATGATAGCACTCTAATATCCATTACAAAAGAATGTGAAAAATGATAATGGATCCCTTATTAGCCCTATGAGGCTCTATTTATACATACAAATCATTTACTAGAAGGATGGAACTGAATCCCAAAGCTTAGATTTCGAATTTTACAATTTTAGGCAAAAATATCAAAATCTGGGTTTTACTGCAATTTGGGCAAATTGGTTTTGAAGATCCGACCATAACTCATAAACCATTCCAAATTTTGAAAAAACACTCATTTTTTATTCAATTTAAACCTTATAGAAAAAACCCATATCTTGGAATTTTGAGATATGCCTTCATCTGCACAAAAATCGAGGCGCAAGTTGGCAGTTTGAAAATTATGCTAATTTTTGGCTGAATCGTTCCCCCTAAGCTCGAGGTCCACACGTGAGACCTCGGTGAATTATAATACTTGTTTTCGCATGCCAATGTCACTCTGGAGAAAACCCATGTTTCTGATTTTCCTTTAGAAGCATGTCAATATGTCGAACTATAATTCGGTACCCGATGCATGTAGAATGTTCTGGTACCAGATGACTATAGAATGTTCTGGTATCGGATGTGGTACATGAACTAGTGCAGGAATATTGTTCAATCCGAGTGCAGGAACATGTTTCTTGGACACATAAACATATGATTAAACCATCATTGATAAAATCATGTTAAAAACATCTTTAATCACTAAAATCATAAGTAAAACATAATAATTAACCACATAGGTAAAAGGAACGATTTATTGGCATATAACATGACAACAATTATGAAATGTATCAAAAGTGTGGGAATATGACTTACAAATGGAGTTTTTGATATGGTAGAAAATATGGCATATGTGGAGCTCAACAAGTGGCTAGAAAGATTAGTGGAAAATACTGGAAGGTACCAAAATGCAGCACCGAGGAATTGGACTCCTAAGTTGGTAAGACAACTGAAATCTGTAAATAATCCAACTACTCGCACAGTTGATATTTGGTTGGATAGTATATTAGGAGGATATATTACAGAATTTGCAGTAGATTGTACCCAACCATATAGTGTTGCAGAAAGGGATTTTTTCGAAGGTCCACGCGGAAGGTGCATGAAATCATTGGGTACATGGATAAAGATGTTCGTGTGTGACAAGTGCGTTATGACGATGGAATTCGAATGCTAAGGGGCTCGTGCACATATGGGAATCGGGGGATGACAAGAGGATAGTATGAGGATAGGAGAGAATGAAGGAATAAATGAATAAGGAATGGAGGGAATGAGGATGCAAAGGACTGAAGAGGGTATACCAGAGGAAGAAGATGAATTTGGATTATTATGTGGAGGAAGGAGGTACAAGAGGCGAAAGATTGGGATTGAGAAAAGAAATTCGCACAATGATCCTAAGGGGAGAGAACCTTGCGCAATAGTCCAAATCATGGAGATACCACACATAAGAGGAGAGGAAGAGGAGTTCCAGTCTAGTCCTATAATCGAAGAGTCATTAAATCCTACTCAGACTGGATCATGCGTCGAATCCATGACCCCATGTGTGTCACCACAATCAGAGATAATAGTCGAAGACTTATCCAAATCACTCATAGTTAGCAAGGGAGGAAAAATTAGTATCATTCAGAGCACTAGCAGCAGTTCACAAATTTAGAGTCAACTAGCATCACCAAGAGGAGGGACTACACAAAGAAACATGGTGGGGGTAGACAATACCCTTAGACTGCTTGACTGTAAGGAGTCGGGTCAGAAGACCCAGAACAACATATATTCGTCTGTGAGACCATTTGGGCTGCAAAGAATGTCAAGGATGAGGTCATGAATATTACGGAGTTGGAAACAACATTTAGAGGTCACATGTTAGTTCCATACATGAAGCTATAGAGTAACACACCTACAGGACAAGCCAAGACTTTGGCAGAGATAAGACAAGCATTGTTAAAAGAGTTCAAGAAGCAAAAGTATAAGTCACAGTACATTACAGAGCTGAAGGAGATTAAACAGGTGCGGATTGGATCAGTCTGAGATTTTGACCAACATTTTAAGGATCTAATGGGTAGACTGACATTATGGTTCCCTGATCAACAACATCAAGAGTGGTTTATTGCAAGACTTCTACCACATATTCACAGGTTGTTGATTCAACAGGAGGTTGTGTCGCATCTTGAGGCTCTAGAAATTGCAATGAAATTGGAATCATCCCCTATAGGAGACAATGGAGGGATGGTGCAATTTCAGATGTAGTTGGTTGCATTGACGATTCAACTGACAAAACTTATGAAAGGGGAGGAGAAACGAGAACAAGTCTAGTGTACCAAGTGTAGGACTGAAGGCCAACACAAGGATGAATTCCCAACCTTTACACAGTATTTAGCAACTTGAGCATCGAATCCATTGCTAGGATGAGGGTATTGCGATATATGTAAGAAATGGGGACATCATCCAACTGAGTGTCCACTACTACAGAAGTATCAAAGACACCAAGGAACTTATTTTACAATTTTTGTAATTCCATCAGACACGAAGAGAAGGATTGTCGCACATTTGATTTGATGAGGGAGTGCACTTCAAATATGTACAAGATTCAGGAGGAGAATGTTGTGACACAAGGAGGTGGTCCACAATATAATAATCAAAGAGTATTTAATCCAGAAAATAGATGAAATTTTGGCAGAGATCGAGGCTGAGGAAATTTTGGAAAAGGAGGAAGAGGAACGATAATATGTTACACATGTAATCAATCGGGACACTTAGCTCGTGACTACCTGAATCCGTGTACAATGTGCACATACTGTAGAGAACTAGACCATGTGACAAAATATTATCCTCAACTAATTGCAAAATGGCAGGAAAGAGGGACTCAAAACCATAATCCAAATCAGAATGTACAGAAAATATTAGCGGAGAAGTGCAATGAAGGGCCAAGAATAGAAGTTGTTATGCGGGGAGGAGATTGAATAGGGTTTGATGCAAGAAATGGGGGAAAGCATGATGAGCAATGGGTAAGGAAGTTTGCAAGGCATGTTCCATCATTCGAACCTCAACAAGAAAAGGAGACATATAATAAGGCAATAAAATAAGTACATGGACAGGATTGGGTAGCATCAACATCATCTGCACCTCATGTCAGTGATCACGATGTGCCAAAGAGGCCAATTGGGAAGGTAAGCACTCTAATAGAATTCCTAAAAAGTTGTATAGAGCTAATGAAAGACAAAATTGTGTAGAATGTACTATATGACACTATTGATCACTACACGCAAGGGAAACTCCCATCGCATAGAGGGTGGTGAATCAGGTAATGGGGAATTGGTGCAGGAAAATTGATCTTTCTTGCTTATAAAACTTCCACAATTCTGGGGATGTCAGTGTGTTACTGACACCAAGGTGTCCATACACCTTCTATTCAATTTCATAGCGATTTATGACTTAAATCACTAATCATGACTTCCTCTAATTTGGTCTCCTACCAAATTCCTCTAGCCTTCTTCTATAAGGTTATCCTCTATCTTAGCCTCCTCCAAGATCTGTTAAATTTAGAGCCACAACCAACTGTCTGGATTATTTGGCCATCTTGCCAAATCTGCACCTTTCTTCCACTTTGTTAGCAAAACTGCCAACTCTTGTATTATCTCCAAAAATTGTGTTAGTAGCTTTAACTTCTCTAAATCTCTTCCACTTCACATATCATCTACCAATTTTAATCCTTACCAACTGTGGCAACATTGCCAACTCACAATACCATTTCTAACTCATTTTGATGCATCTCTTCTAACTCCTTTCTCTAGTGCTCTAGTTTTTGTTAAGGCTCTTCTCGAAATCTTGCCAACATATATGGCCCGTTGCCAAAACATATGGAAGAACCACCAAGTCACCCTCTAATTGGGCGCTTCTCCAAAGATAGCATCGATCATGTAGATTTCAATAAACCTCAAGGAAAGATTTAAATGATACCATATTTCAATCCATCACTAGTCACGAGCAATGTATCCCTCTAGAAGTAAGATTGGATCTGAACTCAATAAGCATGGACGAACTGCATGGAATCTTCACAGCATATGAAATGAGAATTGAATAGGAAAATCCAGATGTAAAAGAAGCATCCTTCAAAGAATCCAAAAGATCAAATCAAAAGAAAAGGGAACAAGAAGAATATAACAGCAACAGTGACATCTCGAAAGATGATGAAGAAGTGGCCAACTTCGTCAAAAGAATGAACAAGGGAACCAATGGTAGCTATAGAGGTACGCTTCCTTTGATTTGTTTTAATTGTGATGGTATTGGTCATTTTGCTAACAAATGTCCTCATAAGAAAAAGAGAAATGAAGGTTACTCAAAAGGAAAACACACATATAAAGGAAAAAGAACTACAGAGAAAGATTTCAAGAAAATCTTATGCATCAAAGAAGACATCTCATCATCAGATGAAGATGAAATCAGTTACAGTGAGACATGAAGAGTTATATTCATGGCAGTAAAAGATTCTAACAAAGAAGACTCTGAAGAAGAATATGAAGAAGCCAAAGAAGGATATGAAGAATTCGAAGACGAAATTGAAGACATAGAAGTTGACTATCAAGAAGAATTAATCTGTTCCATAGAAGTTAACAGAAGAGAAAAGAAGAAAAACCAGAAACTACAAGAAGAACTAGACAAGAAAAAGGACACTCGATAACTAGAACAAATGATCACAATATTGAAGGTTCAAATAGAAGAAGATAAAAGAATTGAAGAAGAACTCAAAGAACAACTAGAAGAAAGGGACAAGATCATTGGAAACTTGGAAGCAGAGATTGTCACACTAATAAAGGATATTCAAAAGAAAAATATGCAGAATAGCTCAAAAGTTTTGGATGACATTATCAGCAGTCAAAAATCTCATCTTGACAAGTCTGGACTTAGATACAATTAGACAAAAAAGGGATCAAGCTCCAAAACAACAAAGCAAGAAACAAATCCAAAAAGCTATGCATAAACAATCAAAGGGGATAGGAAGATGTACAAGGAAGATTATAGGGACACTCCTCCACCGAGAAGATTCAGATTTCAAAATCAACAACAGACAAATAGGCCTCAAGAAGAAGAAGGATTCATAAGAGCACCCTCTTTCAGAAGATATTCGACTCCTAGGTATCAAACTATATTTTTTGGTTTATGTTATGCATGTAATAATTTTGGACATAAAGTTGTGAATTGTAGAGCTAACAATAGGAACGATAACAACTTTGAGAGTCATACACAAAGGAGTTACTCAAGAAGACCTAGTGAAACACAAAGAAGAAGTTAAAATAGGTTTGAATCTTTGAGCACTTAAGTGGAATGTTACAAATGTAACAATTTTGGACACATGGCCAAAAATTGCAGAATGACAGTCCCTCCTAAAGAACCTCAAAAAAATAACAACAATCACAGACAAGAACCTCAGAAAACGACATGGATAAGGAAGAAAAATCAGTAGAGAAATGAAGAATGCACAGTCACTCTACAAGCTAAGCAAAAGAAACACGGTTGGTATGTTGACAGTGGGTGTTCAAAACAAATTACAGGTGATAGAGAAAAATTTATTACATTGCGAAAGGAAAGAAATGGATCAGTCTCCTTCGGAAATGATAATTCATCCAAAATCATTGGAGAAGGCACAGTCTGAATTGGGAACAAGAATAAAAAGGTACAAAATGTTATACCGGTAGAAGAAATGAAACATAATCTTCTAAGTGTGAGTCAAATGTGTGACCAAGGTCATAAAGTTACTTTCGATTCACAAAAGTGTGAGATAAAAAGAGAAGGTTCAGGGAAGTTGGTCGATACAGCTACAAGAACTTCAAACAACATATATGTGTTAAGTGAAATTGGAAATGAAAAGTGTTGTCTAGGAAAGGAAGATGAAAGTTGGCTATGGCACAGAATAATGGGTCACATGCATTTTTATAACCTTGTCAAAGTCAACAAAAGAGAAGCAGTCGGATAAATGCCCCAGATCATGAAACCAACCAACACTTTATGCAAGCATTGTCAACAAGGAAAGCAAACAAAGACCAGGTTCAAATCAAAGGAATATTCAACAACAAGACCACTGTAAATTGTGCATATTGATCTAGTTGGACCAACTACAACAAAGGGCTTAAAAGTTGAGAGATACTTTATGTTATTAGTTGATGATTATACAAGAATGACTGCAGTTTGCTTTCTCAAGAACAAGTCAGAAGATTTTGAAAACTTCAAGATCTACAAGGAAATGGTTGAAAATGAGATGGATTCAAGGATCAAATGCTTGAGATATGATAATGGAGGAGAGTTCACTTCAAAGGAATTTATGGACTATTGCAGTAGTCATGGAATAAAAAGGCAATTCTTCGTTGCTAGGACACCTCAATAGAATGGAGTTGTTAAAAGAAAGAACAGGACAGTACAGGAAATGGATCGAACAATGCTAATGGATTTCAAATTGACAGATATATTTTGGACACAGGAAGTGCATACAACAGTTCACATTCAAAACAGAGTAATGCTCAGAAACAACACTGATAAAACTCCCTACGAGCTATGGAAAGGAAGACTAGCAAATGTGAAGCACTTCAGAGTTTTTGGAAGCAAATGCTACATCAAAAGAGAAGATGGAAGAATGGGAAAGTTTGACTCTCGTGTGGACAAAGGAGTACTTGTTGGTTATTCAAGAACAAGGAGAGCATACAAGTGCTACAATGTAAGATTGAACAAAGTTGTGGAAAGCATCAACGTAACAATTGATGAAAAAGACATACCAGAATCAAAGGAAGAAGAAAACAAATCAATGGAACAAATTTTCGAATAAGAAGAAGCAGAAGATGAAGTAGAAGAGGAATATGAAGAGAATCTGACAGAAACAGAAGAGAAAGTTCAGCAAGTATCTCCAAAGACACCTAGCAAAGGAGTACAGAAGAATCATCCTTCAGACCAGATTATTGGAAACAAAGATGCAGGAGTTGAGACTAGAAGAAAAATCCGTTCAGCAGAACAAACACACCTAGCACTCTTATCTATAATTGAACCAATCTGTTTTGAAGAAGCCAACAAGGATGAATTTTGGAATAAGGCCATGAATGAAGAATTGGATCAAATAGAGAAAAATGACACTTGGGAACTAGTTCCAAGACCAAAGAATAAGAATGTGATCAGCAAAATGAGTTTTCATGAATAAATTAAATGAATATGGACACATTACAAGGAACAAAGCTAGATTGGTATGTAAAGGATATGCACAAATTGAAGGAATTGACTTTGAAGAGACATTTGTGCCAGTTTCCAGAATGGAAGCAATCTGGTTGCTTTTAGCCTATGCATGCTCCAAAAATGTTAAAGTATATCAGATGGACGTAAAATCAGCTTTTATGAATGGGGAACTTGAAGAAGAAGTCTACATTGAACAACCAGAAAAATTTCAGTTGTCAGAGAACGCAGATTATGTGTGTAAATTAAAGAAGGCCTTGTGTAGTCTAAAACAGGCTCCTATAGCATGGTACTCTAGACTGGATAAGTATCTGCAACAAGCAGGGTTCAGAAAAGGAAGTGCAGACAACAACCTCTACATCAAGGTAAGTGAAGGTAATATTTTATTAATTTAATTTTATGTTGGGGTATTATTTTTGGTAGTGATGATGATAGGTTAAGCCAAAAATTTGCAAAAGATATGCAGAATGAATTTGAAATGTCGTTACTTGGAGAACTATCCTTATTTTTGGGACTTCAGAGACGTCAAAAAAACCAAGGAATCTTTATTTATCAAACCAATTATATCAGAGAAATGCTAAAGAGGTTCAGAATGGAAGATTGCAAACCAGTTATCACTCCCATGCAAACCAGTTGTAAGTTCAGCAAAGATGATGATTCGAAGTCTACAGATCAGAGGAAATATAGGTCAATGACTGGCAGCCTACTATATGTGAAATCATCCAGACTAGATGTAATGCAGGTAGTTGGATAGGTGGCACGATTTCAAGCAACACCAAAGGAGTCACATGTGTTAGCAGTGAAGAGGATTTTCATATATCTCAAAGGAACAGAAGAGTTTGGATTATGGTATCCAAAAGGAAAGGATCTATCACTTATTGCCTACACAGATGCAGATTGGGCATGTTGTATTGAAGATCGGCAAAGCAACAGTGGAGAAGAGTTCTATTTGGGTGAGTGTTTAGTATCATGGCTAAGCAAGAAACAATCATCAGTATCTTTATCTATAGCTGAGGTAGAGTATATTTCAGCAACATCATGTTGTACACAGGTTCTTTGGATGAAACAAACTCTGACAGATATACAGGTTGAGTACGATGAGTCCATTCAAATCTATTGTGATAATACAAGTGTCATCAGTATCTCGAAGAACCCAGTGATTCACTCCAAGACGAAGCACACTCCAATAAAGTATCACTTTCTACGGGATCAGGTTACAGAAAAGAACATCAAAGTTGAGTATGTGGGCACAAAAGAACAAGTGGCAGACATATTCACACAACCACTTCCACAGGAATCCTTTGAATATCTTCGCCAAAGACTTGGAGTTATTTCTACTCCAAAATGAATTCTTTTTGAATGCTTATCTTATATGTCTGAGATTTACACGAGGAAGCACCATAAGAGGACAGTTTAGTCAGGGGGAGCAACCTCGGATGGAAAGATACCTTTGTCATTGATGAAAAAGGGGGAGAGATTTATCAAATGCAGAGGATAGAGGCATGGTTCTAGGGGGAGAAGATTTATCAGATGCAAAGGACAGAGGCATGGTTCCAGGGGGAGCATGAGTGATATGATTTCAATATTGCATCAGAGTGTTGCCATCAATGCCAAAGGGGGAGATTGTTGATTAAGGTTGGTTGTCATTGATGTCAACCCTTGAAGAAAGCCTCGCAGCACAAAGGTTTGGGTAATGGACCCAGGATTGTTTGATGTAAATATGACTCATTATTGTCTTTTCATGGTTGATAAGAAGTAAATATGGATGAACTCCAAAGTGGTCCCCTTATGGTGAAAGCCCTCACAGGAAGACGCTTTGCGGAGTAAGAGAACCCATGCTTAATTTTGGAATAATGAGATGAAGGATAGTGAATTTTTCATGGAAACTATCCTATATGGATAGTTCTTGTCATGCCATTTTTCGGTGGTATGTGTAATGTCACATAACTCCTCACGGTTATAGAGTTATGACCATGTGAAGTTGGAGAACCCGGGTTTGGGAAATGGACCCAAGTTTTTTTTATGGATAACGGTATGATTTTTGATATATTTGAAGGTAATAATATTCTATATGGATAGTACATGTCATTCCATTTATGGTGGTATGTGGAACGTCACATAACTCCTCACGGTTTGAGAGTTATGGCCTTACGAAGTTGGAGGACCCTCTTATGTCATCTAGAAGCCCCAAAAGGTCAAAGTAGTCAAAGTGGTTTAAGAGATTTTAAAAGGTAAATAATAAATTGAAGTGATGAGTGTACTATAATTCAAAGTGAATACAAAATAAATTATTCAAATAATAAATTTAATGGAGAAATTAGAAGTGGGTTAACCCTAAAATAAGGAAAGTGGGCAAAGTGACCTAGAAGATGTTTTTAAGGAAGCTACTTGGAGAGTATAAATAAGAGGCAAGGCTCTCTCATTTCAAGAACACTTGAGAATATTGAATACCTATAGGTGTCTGAGGTAACCAAAGGATATATAAGCCAAATTTCTTATGAAATTGAAGAAAAGAAGGCCGGAATTCAAGGAAGGATAAATTCTTTTGATGATGTTTTCCAACATACGTTTTTTTCAAGTTATCTCACCATTTTCGCAATAATTTTTTTTCTAGAATGATTCAGATAGTGGAATTTCTATGCCATTGAGGAAACATATCCAAGTATATTCGGTACAAAATTCATCTTGTGGGTCATTTTATTTTTGGAGTTACACTCTATGGAAAATAGGGTTTGTGGCTAGTCCTGAAACTAGTCAAAAACAGGTGTTTTGGGTAAAAACATCATAACTTCTTCATAACAGATCCAAATTTAGTAAGACAAAATGTTTTGGTTATAGTACAGTATTTAGTATTCTTTATAATATTTTTATATCAATTCAACAAATATTATGTGCAGGGCACGCTCTACAAGGTTGCTCTCTAGAATCAGCCATAATTCAGCAAGGTGTGCCATTTTTTCCATAACTCGTTTTCTGAGAGGTTCCAAGTAGTGAAACATGGAGGAATTGCATAAAACACATTTAAGAACATTGTGTATTAGTTTAATATATTTATTCATTACAATTACAAAGTTATTATTATTTCAAGTTAGGGTTGTTGACTACTCCAAAACTAGTCTTGTGAGACTAAAGAAACACTTGATGAAAATCCTAGTCTCTTGTTGTTAAAGTTAAGGAAGGTTTGCAGGTATGTGATCATATACACCAGGTCTATTATAGAGTTACAAATCATATTTGTATGATGAAATTGATGAGGGATTTTGGTTGAGGTACAAGTTGGGTACATGGTTGAG
>ML814162.1:157545-168879 GCA_009831015.1 Picea engelmannii | reverse complement strand
GGGAACAAGAATAAAAAGGCACAAAATGTTATACTGGTAGAAGATATGAAACATAATCTTCTAAGTGTGAGTCAAATGTGTGACCAAGGTCATAAAGTTACTTTCGATTCACAAAAGTGTGAGATAAGAAGAGAAGGTTCATGGAAGTTGGTCGATACAGCTGCAAGAACTTCAAACAACATATATGTGTTAAGTGAAATTGGAAATGAAAAGTGTTGTCTAGGAAAGGAAGATGAAAGTTGGCTATGGCACAGAAGAATGGGTCACATGCATTTTTATAACCTTGTCAAAGTCAACAAAAGAGAAGCAGTCAGATAAATGCCCCAGATCACGAAACCAACCAACACTTTATGCAAGCATTGTCAACAAGGAAAGAAAACAAAGACCAAGTTCAAATCAAAGGAATATTCAACAACAAGACCACTGGAAATTGTGCATACTAATCTAGTTGGACCAACTACAACAAAGAGCTTAAAAGGTGAGAGATACTTTATGTTATTAGTTGATGATTATACAAGAATGACTGCAGTTTGCTTTCTCAAGAACAAGTCAGAAGCTTTTGAAAACTTCAAGATCTACAAGGAAATGGTTGAAAATGAGATGGATTCAAGGATCAAATGCTTGAGATATGATAATGGAGGAGAGTTCACTTCAAAGGAATTTATGGACTATTGCAGCAGTCATGGAATAAAAAGGCAATTCTTCGTTGCTAGGACACCTCAACAGAATGGAGTTGTTAAAAGAAAGAACAGGACAGTACAGGAAATGGATCGAACAATGCTAATGGATTTCAAATTGATAGATATATTTTGGACACGGGCAGTGCATACAACAGTTCACATTCAAAACAGAGTAATGCTCAGAAACAACATTGATAAATCTCCCTACAAGCTATGGAAAGGAAGACTAGAAAATGTCAAGCACTTCAGAGTTTTTGGAAGCAAATGCTACATCAAAAGAGAAGATGGAAGAATGGGAAAGTTTGACTCTCGCGTGGACAAAGGAGTACTTGTTGGTTACTCAAGAACAAGGAGAGCATACAAGTGCTACAATGTAAGATTGAACAAAGTTGTGGAAAGCATCAACGTAACAATTGATGAAAAAGACATACTAGAATCAATGGAAGAAGAAAACAAATCAATGGAACAAATTTTCGAATAAGAAGAAGCAGAAGATGAAGTAGAAGAGGAATATGAAGAGAATATGACAGAAATAGAAGAGAAAGTTCAGCAAGTATCTCCAAAGACACCTAGCAAAAGAGTACAGAAGAATCATCCTTCAGACCAGATTATTGGAAACAAAGATGCAGGAGTTGAGACTAGAAGAAAAATCTGTTCAGCAGAACAAACACACCTAGAAATCTTATCTATAATTGAACCAAACTGTTTTGAAGAAGCCAACAAGGATAAATTTTGGAATAAGGCCATGAATGAAGAATTGGATCAAATAGAGAAAAATGACACTTGGGAACTAGTTCCAAGACCAAAGAATAAGAATGTGATCGGCACAAATGGGTTTTCAGGAATAAATTAAATGAATATGGACACATTACAAGTAACAAAGCTAGATTGGTATGTAAAGGATATGCACAGATTGAAGGAATCGACTTTGAAGAGACATTTGTGCCAGTTGCCAGAATGGAAGCAATATGGTTGCTTTTAGCCTATGCATGCTCCAAAAATGTTAAAGTATATCAGATGGACGTAAAATCATCTTTTATGAATGGGGAACTTGAAGAAGAAGTCTACATTGAACAACCAGAAAAATTTCAGTTGTCAGAGAACGCAGATTATGTGTGTAAATTAAAGAAGGCCTTGTGTAGTCTAAAACAGGCTCCTATAGCATGGTACTCTAGACTGGATAAGTATCTGCAACAATGATCCCTAAGTTTATGGTTGCATAAAAAAGTTTCATTGCGAGAGCGTTAGGGATCGTTCTGGCGTGAGCGTTAGGGTTTGAGGTGCAAAGAGTCTCATGGCGGCGCCAAGGGGCGGGATTCCCGCCCCCTCTCCCACAAATTTGGTCAAGGATGCCTTTCGCAGGCTTATCCACAGTCAAGGAAAGAAGTCTACCCCCCATAGATTCTGAAATTCATAAAGAAGCTCGATGAAATCCCCGAAATCACATTACCTGAAGAGAATCCAATGAAAATAGCAGTCGCACTAGCCAATCGAGGATTAGTGGGTCAGTTTATGGGCCTGTGGCCGTCCACCAGAACAATGGATGATTGGATTCAATGAAAATGGAGACCGAATCTAGCGCATGGAGTAACTTTCTACCCAATGGGAAGAGGATATTTCATCTTTGAGTTCATTTCCGAAGAAGACCGAGATTTGGTATTCAGAAACGGGCCTTACTTCATGGGGACGCAGGGGATATACTTAAACAAATGGACCCCTGATTTTAACCCATTGGTGAACATGCCTAAGGAAGTGTCAGTTTGGGTCAGACTGCCAAACCTCCCCATGCATTGCTGGGACTTCAAATCATTGCAAAGAATCGGGAATGGAGTAGGCAGGTTCATAGATAAAGCAGACAATAAGGGACAATATACTTGCGCCAGAATCTGTGTAGAGGTCGACCTGGAGGCAGGTCTTCCGGAAGCTGTCAAGTTAACTGTTAGTTCTTGGACCCACTACCAGAAACTGGATTACGAGCACCTTCCGTTTAAGTGCAGGAACTACCAGGAGCATGGTCACTTTCAAAGGAACTGCCCCAAACTTCAAGCTAGTGGGACAGAGGATGAAGAAGGTTGGCAAAAGGTAAGGAGAGGGAAAAACTCGCAGAATGCTAAAAATAGAGACAAGGCGAATCAGGAGTAGTCAAAAGAGGGCAACCCAAAGAACAACGCTCCAGAAAACCCAAAATCACAAGGAATCCCCACAATAGTTACAGAAGAAGGAGGGAATCAACAGCCAGTAGCCCCAGTGAGCCCTAGCACTGGAGACAAGAGCATAAGCTCAAGTAAGGAAAATACCAGTTTGAACATGAATATTGAGGCCGAAACATTGGAGGAGGAGGATACTAAAGCAAGCAGCCCGAAAGGATCACCTGACCAGCCAAAGCGCGGAAGAAAGACAGAGAAGAAAAGAAGAGAAGAACTGTCCTATAAGGAAGTAACCCAGGGCACACAGAATACAATCTCGGAAATGATGAACACCAGATTGGGGTCGAAACAGGGGAAGACGCCGAAAGGTGGTCCCCCTCCTCAGACAAGTAAATAATGCAATTTGTCTCCTGGAATTGCAGAGGACTGGGAAGCAAGACAAAAGAAGAACCCTTGAGGGACTTAGTAAGGCTAGCAAGACCTGAAGTCCTCCTAATCCAGGAGACGAAACTTGAGGAGGAAGATTTACTCTGGGTAAGTAATGCATTTTGGAAAAAAGGTCGGGGAAGGGCAGTAAGCGCCCGAGGTGCCTCGGGGGGATTAGCAACCCTCTGGGACTCTTCAAAGATTGAACTAGTATAAGAAGCAGCAACCACTCATTGGCTTTTCACTAAGCTGCTACACAAAGGCTCCGGGCATTTGGTAAGTTTATTTAACCTGTATGTTCCTGTTTCAGTTAATGAAAAGAAAGAATGTTGGGATTCTTTAGCTCTTTTTCTTAACCAAAGCATTCCTGTAAACCTAATAGTGGCAGGGGATCTCAACGTCACCCTCTCTCAAGTTGAGAAGAAAGGGGGATCGATAGTTAGAGACCCTGCTAGGGAATGGGTTGAAGACTTAATTTCGGATTGGGAACTAGAAGACATTATTCCAATAAATGGGAAATTTACTTGGTCTAATAAAAGACTAGGGCCAGGACACATTGCTACCAGACTTGACCGTTTTCTTGTCCAATCATCCTTCCTTTCTCTTGGCCTTTTGGCCACCTCCAAATTCCTTCCTCATTACACCTCAGATCATAAGCCTATATCCCTGTCTCTCTTCCCTCCTTCAGCCCTTGGCCCAATCCCCTTCAGATTCTCCCTTCTTGGGCACATCATGAAAATTTACATAATCTAGTCCTCCGCTCCTGGAATATATCCGTCACCGGGTCCTCCTTCTTTGTATGGGAAGAGAAACTAAGAAACCTCAAATTAAATCTAAAATTATGGGAAAAAAACCTCGGCACACCCATGGATGAAAAGAAAAAAATTCAGGAAACTTTGGAAAGGCACCAAGCAGCCATGGAAGAAGCTCAAGTGACCCAGGAACTCCTCAACCAGGAATCTGAAATCCAAAGAAAGTATCACAAAATTTGCAGAGAAGAAGAAACATACTGGAGAATCAAATCGAGGGCGCTTTGGCTCCAAGAGGGGGATAGGAATACCTCTTTCTTTCATAAGCAAACCCAAGCAAGGAACAACTACAACTTTATCAGTGAAATCCATTGGCAATAACAAGTCTACACGGACCCTGAAGGCATCAAAGAGGTAGCCCACTCTTATTTCAAAGACCTTTATTCAGCACTAGATCAAGAGGACCTGGAGATGGAATCCTATCCGCTTTCATAAATCCCAATCCTGGTTACAGAAGAGGACAATAGAATTTTGAACAGACCTATCAGCATGAAAGAAATCAAGAAAGAAGTCTTCAGAATGAACCCTGACAAGGCGCCTGGGCCGGATGGGTTCACACCTCGCTTCTACATCCACTGCTGGGACATCATAAAAAAATATTTAAGCAAAATGGTTATGAGAGCTCAGGTCTGTAATAAACTTGGAGGCAACACAAATTTGTCTTTATTAGCTCTCATTCCAAAAGAAAAAGGTGCCAAAATTTTTGCCAGATTTAGACCGATTTCCCTTTGTAATACTGGGTACAAAATTATTACCAAAATAATCGCAAATAGGCTTAAAAAAATTCTGCCAAAGTTGATACCGGAAAATCAAGGAGGTTTTGTACAAGGGAGGCAAATTCTAGACAACATAATCCTTGTCCAAGAAGCTATACACTCTAGCTGCAAAAAAAAGGAAAAAGGCATGGTTGTCAAGCTAGACTTAGCTAATTCTTTTGACCGTGTAAGGCATGAATTTCTGTTTGCAGTTATGCAGAGATTTGGGTTCAATCATAAATTCATTGACTGGGTGAAGGCATGTATCACGGCTCCTTGGATTTCCCCCTTGATAAATGGACGCCTAGCCAAGTTTTTTCAAGCCTCCTGAGGATTGAGGCAAGGGTGCCCTCTCTCTCCTATGCTCTATGTTTTACAAGCTTCAGTGCTTAGATTTCAACTGCAGAGTGCTCTTCAAAGGAGAGATTTATCGGGCATTCAAGTAGTTCCCACAGTTAAGGAGGTCAGCCACACACAATTTTCCGATGACACACTTCTCTTGGGGGCTGCCAATCTCAGGACAACAAGGAATCTCAAAACAGAACTTGATATTTACAAAGCCTGTTCTGGCAGCGAGATCAACTACCACAAAAGCACGATTTATGGTTGGAATTGCAATCCTAGAGAAATGTTGCAATTAAGTTGAGCCTTAGAGATGGAAGGAATTACAGTTTGGGACAATTTTAGTTACCTGGGAATTCCAATTTTCAAGGCTTATTCCAAAGTAGCCCACTGGATGCCCATGGTGGACAAGCTCAAGAACAAGATCCAAGCTTGGGGAGAAAATTGGTTGAATAAAGCAAGTAAGTTGGTGTTAATGAACTCAGTTATCACTAGTCTTCCAATTTATCAATGCTCTGTCCTTCTCGCCCCCAAAACAATAACTAATAAAATTGAGGAGTTGCTCAGGAGATTCTTTTGGGAGGGAGGTAAGAACTATGAAAGAAAGCTTCACCTATTCAAGTGGGATAAGGTCAAGAGACCAGAGATGGAAGGAGGACTGAGTATAAGGGATGTGGCTGCCCACAATACAGCCATGGGAGGGAAGCTTCTTTGGAATATGATCACAGGGAAGAGATCCTGGAGCAAACAATTTCTTAGGAAGAAATACTTCTCCGGGGGTAGAGACCAATGCCTGGAAAAGCCTGCAAAAACGAGAATAGGCTCGTCGATCTTTTACCTATGTCAAAGAGACATGCCCTTCCTCAGGACTAATCTCACCTAGATTCCGGGGAATGGATCAAAGATCAGTATTTGGGAAGACTCCATCCTCGGAGATCCACCCCTCTCGGATCTAAGAGAAATAAGGAATATCAAGGACTGGTTGTTGAATAAAAATTGTAGAACACTTTGGGACATATCTCGGTGGAAGAATGATGCCAAGCGATCCTGGGAAGGCTGGAATCTAGGCAGGTACCTGGAAGAGCTCAAAGAGGAAGCATCAACTCTGTTGGAATTCCTCCAAGGGAAATCGCCTTTAAGTGCTGAAAGAAAAGACAAAAGAGGATGGGGATCAATCTCAGGGGCTTACACTTCAGCAGTTGGTTATAAGGTAGTCTCAGCGTTCCCATGGGCTCCTCCCAATCCTGGGTCATGGAAAGCCCTTTGGAACTACCCCTCAATTCCCAAGGTGGATCTCTTTGCCTGGACTCTTATTCACAACAGTATTTTAACCTTTGATAACTTGAAGAGAAGAGGTTGGGAAGGGCCCTCTCGCTGCCCCCTGTGTGCTCAAGCAAAAGAAACTATTGCCCATCTTATTTTCAGTTGTGAATTTTCCAAAGAAGTCTGGGGACTCCTTGTGGGACCAGTCGCCCCTAGTCTTCCAACTGAGAGTAAGGAGATTTTTAATTGTTGGCTATCCCTATCCCTGTTTGATTTGAAAAAAAATCATTTGCTCAAAACGATCTGGATGTGGATCCCAAAATTTATATGTTGGAAGATCTGGTTAGAGCGGAACAACAGGATTTTTAAAGAAGAAAGAAGATTGCCAGCTCAGGTGGCCATCAAAGTCAAGACCATGATTTCAGAAGCGATAAATGCGAAGACTACTGTCCAGAACTCTGCCATGCTATCTGAGGAAGAAGGGAACTGGCTCAAGGAGTTCAAACCTACTCATCAGAATAACAACTAATCCACTCCTCCAAGAAACAGGAATTGGGAGATCCGAATGCCGGAACAAGAGTTCCTAAAATGGAGGTCGACGCTAGATGAATGGTGGCTCCTCTTTGATGGAGCATCGAAAGGAAATCCTGGCAGGGTAGGGGGAGGAGGAATTATTCTTGAACCTAATGGTTCAATCAAATTGTCCTTTGCCTGGGGCCTAGGCTTTTCCTCCAACAACCAAGCTGAATTCTTAGCGCTCTGGAAAGGGCTAACCCAGGTCCTAAAGCTGGGCATTAAAGAAGTAAATATTGTGGGGGACTCTAAACAGGTGGTAGACGCAATGAACCTCAAAAAACCTCCAAAGGATATGAGGTTGGCTCAGTTATATAAAAATATCCTAATCCTCCTGGAGCAGCTGACTGATTACAAAGTTTATCATGTGCTTAGGTCACTGAATGGATACACGGATAAAGAGGCGAATCAAGGTATATTTCAAAACAAAGGACAGCTGAAAATCAATGGGGAAATTTCTCATCAACCGATCCCCTAAATGCAGAGCAATTCCAAACGAGTCTTATCAAATAGACATGTCATCAGACAGGAAGGGCGACAGCTCAATCTATCAGCCGGATGGATAAGATCTAAACTTAGAGATTTGGAATCTCATTCTACCCATGAAGAACACGAGCCGGGACAGGCGAGCTTGTTGTTAAATGGTATTCCCTCAATGCAAATATCATCTCAGCAGGAGGACGAGTTGATCGTAGGGAAGCAAGTAGCAGTGAACGTTCTGAGCATAGCAGACATGGCATCGAGCTCTAAAATCCCTCTCACGCCAAAAGAACGAATAGACTTGATCAGAGCTAAACTGGAAAGCATAAGGGCCTCCACAAATCAGCGAAAATGGGAAACTCTTAACTTTGAAATGCATGATCTCAGGGATGAGCTCTCAGATGAAATACATGTTGGCTTGAAAGACGCGGCCAATCTCATGGGAGACTTAGGAAAGCGCCTCTGTAACCTGGAGCAGAAAGTGGAGGAATTAACCAAGGCATTCAGCAAGATCTCTGAGGCATCAGCAGAAGCGACCACCAATTCGGGAAAAGGAGGAGATCGCTAATGGCGCAGTAGTTCGCCTTCAGTTTTGAAAGGAGCCCCAGCCCAGGAACTTGTCTCGGCAACAGAAGTCCTTCTTATTAGCTGTATTGATCTTACTAGTATTAGAATTTTGATTGTATGTAGCAAAAGAATCCTAGTTGGATGAAGAATTATAGAGCAGTAGCTCTGAGCTGAATTGTAAGGGTTAGGCAGCCCTCTCTGCCATATTCTAAATAAAGCTCCATAACTGTTTATGTTAAAAAAAAAAAGTATCTGCAACAAGCAGGGTTCAGAAAAGGAAGTGCAGACAATAACCTCTACATCAAGGTAAGTGAAGGTAATATTTTATTAATTTAATTTTATGTTGGGATATTATTTTTGGTAGTGATGATGATAGTTTAAGCCAAAAATTTGCAAAAGATATGCAAAATGAATTTGAAATGTCGTTACTTGGAGAACTATCCTTTTTTGGGGGACTTCAGAGACGTCAAAAAAACCAAGGAATATTTATTTATCAAACCAAGTATATCAGAGAAATGCTAAAGAGGTTCAGAATGGAAGATTGCAAACCAGTTATCACTCCCATGCAAACTAGTTGCAAGTTGAGAAAATATGATGATTCAAAGTCTACAGATCAGAGGAAATATAGGTCAATGACTGGCAGCCTACTATATGTGAAATTATCCAGACTAGATGTAATGTAGGCAGTTGGATAGGTGGCACGATTTCAAGCAACACCAAAGGAGTCACATGTGTTAGTAGTGAAGAGGATTTTCATATATCTCAAAGGAACAGAAGAGTTTGGATTATGGTATCCAAAAGGAAAGGATCTATCACTTATTGCCTACACAGATGTAGATTGGGCATGTTGTATTGAAGATGGGCAAAGCAACAGTGGAGAAGAGTTCTATTTGGGTGAGTGTTTAGTATCATGGCTAAGCAAGAAACAATTATCAGTATCTTTATCTATAGCAGAGGTAGAGTATATTTCAGCAACATCATGTTGTACACAGGTTCTTTGGATGAAACAAACTCTGACAGATATACAGGTTGAGTACGATGAGTCCATTCAAATCTATTGTGATAATACAAGTGTCATTAGTATCTCGAAGAACCCAGTGATTAACTCCAAGACGAAGCACATTCCAACAAAGTATCACTTTCTACGGGATCAGGTTGCAGAAAAGAACATCAAAGTTGAGTATGTGGGCACAAAAGAACAAGTGGCAGACATATTCACAAAACCACTTCCACAGGAATCCTTTGAATATCTTCGCCAGAGACTTGGAGTTATTTCTACTCCAAAATGAATTCTTTTTTAATGCTTATCTTATATGTCTGAGATTTACACGAGGAAGCACCATAAGAGGACAGTTTAGTCAGGGGGAGAAACCCCAGATGGAAAGATACCTTTGTCATTGATGACAAAGGGGGAGAGATTTATCAGATGCAGAGGACAGAGGCATGGTTCTAGGGGGAGCAGATTTATCATATGCAGAGGATAGAGGCATGGTTCCAGGGGGAGCATGAGTGATATGATTTCAGTATTGCATCAGAGTGTTGCCATCAATGCCAAAGGGGGAGATTGTTGATTAAGGTTGGTTTTCATTGATGTCAACCCTTGAAGAAAGCCTCGCAGCACAAAGGTTTGGGTAATGGACCCAGGATTGTTTGATGTAAATATGACTCATTATTGTCTTTTCATGGTTGATAAGAATTGAGTAAGGATGAACTCCAAAGTGGTCCCCTTATGGTGAAAGCCCTCACAGGAAGACGCTTTGCGGAGTAAGAGAACCCATGCTTAATTTTGGAATAATGAGATGAAGGATAGTGAATTTGTCAGGGAAACTATCCTATATGGATAGTTCTTGTCATGCCATTTTTCGGTGGTATGTGTAACGTCACATAACTCCTCATGGTTATAGAGTTATGACCATGTGAAGTTGGAGAACCAAGGTTTGGGAAATGAACCCAAGTTTGTTTGATGGATAATAGTATGATTTTTGATATATTTGAAGGTAATACTATTCTATATTGATAGTACATGTCATTCCATTTATGGTGGTATGTGGAATGTCACATAACTCCTCACGGTTTGAGAGTTATGGCCTTACGAAGTTGGAGGACCCTCTTATGTCATCTAGAAGCCCCAAAAGGTCAAAGTAGTCAAAGTGGTTTAAGAGATTTTAAAAGGTAAATAATAAAGTGAAGTGATGAGTGTACTATAATTCAAAGTGACTACAAAATAAATTGTTCAAATAATAAATTTAATGGAGAAATTAGAAGTGGGTTAACCCTAAAATAAGGAAAGTGGGAAAAGTGACCTAGAAGATGTTTTTAAGGAAGCTACTTGGAGAGTATAAATAAGAGGCAAGGCTCTCTCATTTCAGACACACTTGAGAATATTGAATACCTATAGGTGTCTGAGGTAACCAAAGGATATATAAGCCAAATTTCTTATGAAATTGAAGAAAAGAAGGCCGGAATTCAAGGAAGGATAAATTCTTTTGATGATGTTTTCCAACATACGTTTTTTTCAGGTTATCTCACCATTTTCGCAATAATTTTTTTTCTAGAATGATTCAGATAGTGGAATTTCTATGCCATTGAGGAAACATATCCAAGTATATTCGGTACAAAATTCATCTTGTGGGTCGTTTTATTTTTTGAGTTACACTCTATGGAAAATAGGGTTTGTGGCTAGTCCTGAAACTAGTCAAAAACAAGTGTTTCGGGTAAAAACATCATAACTTCTTCATAACAGATCCAAATTTAGTAAGACAAAATGTTTTGGTTATAGTACAGTATTTAGTATTCTTTTTAATAGTTTCAGATCAATTCAACAAATATTCTGTGTGGGGCACGCTCTACAAGGTTGCTCTCTAGAATCAGCCAGAATTCAGCAAGGTGTGCCATTTTTTCCATAACTCGTTTTCTGAGAGGTTCCAAGTAGTGAAACATGGAGGAATTGCATAAAACACATTTAATAACATTGTATATTAGTTTAATATATTTATTCATTACAAGTACAAAGTTATGATTATTTCAAGTTAGGGTTGTTGACTAATCCAAAACTAGTCTTGTGAGACTAAAGAAACGCTTGATGAAAATCCTAGTCTCTTGTTGTTAAAGTTAAGGAAGGTTTGCAGGTATGTGATCATATACACTAGGTATATTATAGAGTTACAAATCATATTTGGATGATGAAATTGATGAGGGCTTTTGGTTGAGGTACAAGTTGGGTACATGGTTGAGACAAGTAGTTGATGAGTTGGCACATACATGAGGTGTATAGTTGATGATGTTGGTACAT
>ML814162.1:146097-157289 GCA_009831015.1 Picea engelmannii | reverse complement strand
CTTCCAATGAATGTAATTCTTCAAGACATATAAGATAAATCATTCCATGGTTTTCTCCCGATTTAGGTTTCCACGTAAAACATTGGTGTACTATTAATGTGTGTGATTGTTCATTTCTTATTGCTCATTATTGGATAATAATTCTACATTGATATAACACTTGGATTATTTGGAGAAAAAGGATTAAAATTATGTTATTACTAATTCACCCCCCCTCTCAGTAATCCAACAGTCACCCTCTAATTGGGCGCTTCTCCAAAGATAGCATCGATCATGTAGATTTCAATAGACCTCAAGGCTAGATTTAAATGATACCATATTTCAATCCAACACTAGTCATGAGCAATGTATCCCACCCAGTGTCCACTATGATATTTGCCTCATTTTTACAATTTGAAAACACCTTCTCATGGAAAAAAATTCAACTTAATCATTGAGACTATGACTCGACCCTTAGTATTCGAATTGTAGAATTGATCAATGCCTCTCATCTTGTGTATTCAAGTGATCTAGATTTTCCAAAAGAAATCGAGTCTCTAATACATCTCGAAAAAAATGCACCGGAAATTTTTATCTCAATACAATATCAAAAGGGTGATTTTCTCCCTTGCAACGTAGATACACATTCACATTATGGTCACGTTCTTTTGGATCTCAACTTTCCAATGAACAACTAAGACTTCAATTCCATGTTAGACTTTCTCAATGCAGGGTGAATTGATTTCACTCAATCTTGAAATAGAGTTCTATGCCTATCTAAACATACATGCATCATCCTCTTAACGATTTCTCTCTTGTTATCTCCAAGGTTTTCTCACATGGAAAAACCCTCTTCAAAATACTAACTTGGATTTGAATGTTAGGTTTGGATTTACACAAACTCTAGCATTGAATTCTCAATTGAATTCAACTTCTACTTTGTTAATAGTATATATTTCTTATTCATATTTTAATCTTCAAACATTTTTATGCATAGGATCTTTTCCCCATTCTAATTGTCTCAAATACATACATGGTATATTTCCCTTCTATGACAGATTTCCTGGTATCCACCATTAATTCCAAATTTTATACATGAAATTGGAATTATTCTATTACGCAGAGACAATACAATAAAACTTGTTTTCATTAATAAAAACATGTACATACAGATACTCAGATTTATTCACTCTGATTTATCCTCACTCTTAGGCCTAATTTTTACATTCATTTGGTCATTTCTCTCTATGACCTAATTTTGCATTCATTGGCCATTAGCTTACTCTCAGAATTACATAGAATATATATAAGCAACATAGATAGATCTGAATTAATTTCATATCCTAATCTGACTCCTAGCCAAACTCCTAGATCCTACAATCCCTCAACAAGACTCTTATTTGAATTATGCTCCTCAATGCAGATTCGATTACATCCAAATAAATTAATTCACATCCTAACTAAACATTATACACTATGACTCACTCTATATAGAACTCATAAAATATTTCAACTTGGAAAATACAATTTATTTACATAGAAGAATATGAGTTCTTCTCCAAAATTCAAGATCCCTCTTTGGAGATTTTCCTTCCAAAGGCTTAAAGGCTCAGAAGCCAAAATGATCCTACATCAGGAATTCAGGTTAAGTGCGCAGATTGGAGAATATGATGTGGATAATGTTATCTTGGACTTGGGGTCTGATGTGAATGTATTACTAAAGAAGACCTGAGAGATGATGGGAAAACCCAAGATGATATAGTTTCTTGTTCAACTAAGGCTTGCAAATCAATACAAGATAGTATTGATTGGTCAATTGACAAAAGTACTTATGAACATAGATGGGGTGTGTAGCACAACAGGATTTGAATTTATTGAGATCATGGATGATATTCAACCATATCCAGCATTGATGGGACTTGAATGAGAATTTGACAATCAGGTGATCGTTAATATAAAGTGGAGAGAAGTGATATTTGAAGTTGAATATTTGAAAGTGACTGCACCATTGGACCAAACAGAAAGAAAGAGATACATAGAGCCAGCAAGAGGAATTAAACAACATTGACAACATGTATAACATAACTGCGTGGATGGATGATTATGTAAACCCCACTGTTGATGGTTCACTAAGTTGGAGAAGTATCAGTTCATGTGCATCATATTCAAAGGAAGGTATGGAACATTGGCAGCAGTGGATGCATGAAGTATCAATGAGACAATGTGCACGCATAAACTGATCCTTGCGTTGGATTGGAACAGAGTTAAGTGATCCACCTAGGTATGATCGATTGACTGATATAAGCTTGTTTGTAAAGGAATTTGATTTTTAGGTACCCGAACAAAAATTTTTGTTAGCAGTAGATGTGGTCCTAAAAGTGACTCCAACCAGATGGTGGGTTGCACATAGAGAAGGGATGGAAGACTGGTCACAGTGTAGAAGACTAATGCAAGTAAGGTTTGGCACTGAGGTAGAAAATACTGGTAGAAGTATACAAGGGAGAGTGACCCAACAAAACATGTGGAGTAGTGCATAAACAGATGGAACTCTACACCAAGGGAGGAATGGATACATAGGTTTATACACACACTAGATACAATCCTGAAGAACTGGTATCTATAATTGGAAATACGCAAAGAGACATCCAACCGGGATGAGTTGACTCAAAGGTTCAGGGTCACATTTAATTTTGAACATGAATCTTCATCAATACATGCAGTGCTACAGGCTATTCGAACCAATATCTTTTCAGAAGAAGGGTCGATGGAGGTGGTACCAATCTACGATGTGCACATAGTTGTTATGATTGTCCATGAGTTATTGGAGTGTTACAATGTTGCTAAGGAATAACGGGGTGAGGAAGATCCCAGGAAATTGGAATGTGAAAGTACATGAAACAGAAGGAGAATGAACAGTAGAATGTCTAGAGCTTGATTTCGTTTCATACACGCAGCCAATAAAGACATGGAAGGTAAATATTGGGATGACATAGAATCCAAAGTTTGTGCAAATAGGGGATTACTGGAGTGACGAGATAGTATAAAAGATTGCAGAATTTATGCATGAATATCAAGACCTATTCCCAACAATATTCCTCTGAAACCAGGTGTTAAGCCAGTGTGACAGAGGCCTTACAGGATAAATCCAAAGTACAAAGAGAAGGTTAAAGAATAAATAGATAGAATTTTGGGCATAGGGATCATTGAACCCGTGGTGGAATCAGAGTGGATCAGTCTAATGGTGGTGCAAGGAAAGAAAACATGAGGGATCAGGATTTTCATGGATCTAAGGAAGTTGAATGATGTGTGTTTACACAATCCATTTCCAATTCCATTTATAGATGAGTTACTGGAGAACGTAGGAGGGAAAGAGACTTATTCTTTCATAGATGGATTCTCAGAATACCATCAAATAAAAATTATGGAGGAAGACCAGTACAATACTACTTTTGTGACAGAGTGGGGAAGTTATCAGTATATAGTAATTCCCTTTGGACTGAAGAATTCCCCTGCAATTTTTTCAAGAGTGGTGGTTGCAGCATTCAAGGAATTTATTCATAAGTTCCTTGAAGTATACTTAGACAATTGGATTGTGTTCAGTTTACTAAAGGATAATATAGAATTACTCAGGTAATACTAGATAGGTGTAGAGAGTGTCATATTTCATGAACTTGAAGAAGAGTATTTTTTGTGCGCCGTTTGGAATTTTTTTGGGCCATGTAGTCTACAAGTAGGGATTACTAGTGGATTCAGCCAAGATTGTAATCATTTTGGATTTAGAACCACCTACATCGGTCATACAGCTGAGGGAAACTCTTGGTCACACATGATATTACAAGAATTTTATCAAAGGATACACACAAATCACAACACCTATGGAAAATTTGCTAAATAAGGAAGTGAAGTTCCAATGGAATGAGGACTGTCATAAGGGCTTAGACAGCTTGAAGAAAAAAATAGTGATCGCACTAATTTTAATATTTCCAGATTGGAACAAGGAGTTCCATACTCATGTAGATGCATTGTCCATAGCATTGGGCACAATACTATCTCAACTATGGGAGGGATACATAGATCACCCAAGTGTTTTTGCAAGTAGGAAGTTGTTCATAATAGAGAAGAATTACACCACCACAGAACAAGAAGGATTGGAAATGGTATATGAACTGCAGAAGTTCATACATTATTTATTGGGTTCTCACTTTAAGATGTACACAAAACATTATGCACTAAAATACTTATTCAATAAGCTAGTGTTGGGGGAGAGAATATGCAGATGGCTATTGTTGTTTCAAGAATACAATTTTTAGGTTGTGGTGAAATGAGGGAAGCTGAATGCAGGGCCAAATCATTTATCACACATATTATCGGGAGAAGATGCAGGCAATTTAGATGACAATTTACCAGATGCACAACTATTTGCAGTTAAAATGGTAGATGACTACTTTGAGGACATCGTGCAGTTTCTAAGTATAGGAAGGGCCCCATAAGACATGATAGTTGCACAGAAGAAACAATTAGTAGTTAAGGCAGCAAACTATCAGCTCATCGTAGGAAATTTGTGTAAGTTAGGTGCAGATGCAATATTGAGACGATGTGTGTTGGAACATGAAAGACCCATGATACTCACAAAAGCGCACGAAGGGATTGCAGGAGGACATTATGTAGGTAAAGAAACTTCTCATAAAAAAAATTGCACATGGATCTAGTGGCCCGCACTGCATAAAGATGCTAAAGAGCATTGTCAGGTATGCGATGTTTTTCAAAGGGTAGGAAATCGATCTAGGAGGGATGAAATTCCTTTAAATCCACAAGTTACATTGCACACATTTGATAAATGGGCCATAGAATCTGTGGGGCCAACCCACCCACAAGCAAGAAGATCATGGGTGAGGTACATAATCACTACGATGGAGTATTTGACAAGATGGGCACAAGTAGCACCAATTAGAGATTGCACCATAGAGACTGATGCTTGATTTCTATTTCAAAATGTAGTCACGTGATTTGGATGTTCACACATATTACTCAGTGATCAAAGAACACACTTCTTGAATAAAACAATTGCATCATTAACTGAGGAGTTTCAAATTCATCATTAGAATAGTACCCTGTATCATCCTCAAGCCAATGGGATAGTGGAATTGTTCAATAAAATATTGGAGAATTCTTTGATAAATATATGTAACGTTGGGAGAGATGATTGGGACTTAATAGTTCCTGCAGTTTTATGGGCCTACGGGACAACAAGCAATAAGTTGACAGGGCAGACACCTTTGAGGTTGGTTTATGGGAAAGAAGCAGTGATGCCAATGGCTTTTATTATACCTATCCTACGTGTTACAACGATTATTGATCTTGGGGAGTCAGTGCAGTGGAGGAGATATTGTCACAGTTGGTACATCTTGAGGAAGATAGGTTTCTCATAGGTTTCCATCAGCTAGTTCAGAAGGAAAGAGAGAAGGCATGGTATGATAGACACATTAAATAGAAACAGTTCCAAGTGGGGGAGTTATTATTATTCTATGAAAGCAAGTTTATGCAGCATCCTGGAAAGTTCAGAATGCACTGGTTAGGGTCGTATGTGATTAAGTATGTAACAGAGGAACGTTCCATGCAGTTGGAAACCTTGAATGGAGAAGTCATTTGAAGAATGGTGAATGGAATTCGGTTGAAGCTCCATATAGATGGTAAACAGTCTACGCAGTAATCTAGGTTTCTCCAGAACACGTGTATCATAGTAACTGTCATAGTAGGGAGGTAAAATGCAGAAAACCATATAAAAAGTAGAAAAGGGAAGAAAGCAAATAAAACGTAGATATACAAAAAAGAAAAATATTACAGAGTACAAAGGTATAAGAAATTGTGAAGAGGGAAGGATTGTCGCACTATCGGAATGGAACTGCGCCAATTAAGAAAATAATATACAAAAGAAAAAGACCGCAAAGCAACCAAACAAGGAAGCAAGAATAGTTGTGCAGTATGGCACTGACAAGACCATTAAAGGAATTAAAACAAGGAAATGACAGTTACAAAGTGGTAATGACGGTTCATAAATACATTGTATAATATTAAATGGTAAAAGCCACTGGAAATCACAACAAATTGGTAGTACGAGGTAAAAATCGCATGAAGGATTTAGTAATAAAGCTGCATTTATTTAACCACTCGTCAACCTTGTTGGCAGATTGGACAAGTTAGTTAAGGCGTTAAGAGACATGAACAGTAGGAAAGGAGGCACAAAAGTAGTTGAAGGGTGATAAGCCTTTGTTATTGTTACTGTGAGTTGCATGCAAGTCAGAGTGAACTAGAGTGAACCACAGCCGACTCAGAGCTAAACTGTAGTTGCACAAGAACACACATAGAGAAAGTAAAGAAACATGTTGCACGAAACAATGGCCCCACCAAAAGTTGGAGCACCATCAGCAGCAACACGGAGGTCGAGGAAATACCTAAAGCTTTGACTTCACAAGCAAATTTTTATAGAGAGTATATACCGCCTAGAAAAGATAACATGCCTCAAGTCAAAGTACCAATAGATGGAAAAAACTTGTTGGCCACACCACCAATCTCACATGGTGTAAGTATTGAAGGGGACATGCTTGGCAAGATTGTCGCCCTCAAATTTGTAGATCATGATATCACAGATGAGAAGAAGTTTCCCAAGCTAGCAAGGGAAAATTACTTGTGTGCAAAGAGGGTACAAGGCACAGGAGAAATATTGTTGGAACCACAGACATGTGCAACAAGACTGGAAAGTCGTGTAAAGTGAACCTAATGGAGATTCCCCATTTTGGACATAGCCTTGAAATCAATGCATGTGTGTTACTACTCAGCTGCATCCATGGAGGAACATTGCAGCTTGCTCCACCGGTATCGATTGATACCAAATTAATTGCATAGATCACAAGGTTACCAAAAGTAGGAAAGAATCCAGCCACATTGTTTAGCAAAGCAGGGGGAAAAGCACTTTCAGAAGCCATGAAAGAGAAGTTTCATACCTTCAAGGGAAAAGTGAGGTTGGATGTTTTGAACATCAACGATGATGGTGTTCGGTTTGCAATGTAGGTGTTGGACTACAAATTGTTAAGGAAGTGTCGCAAGGACGAAGTGCATGTTGCAGTAATCGCAGCCGCAGAAAAATGCGTGGAAGGGGTCCAAATGAATTGGGCCACATTCTTAGTGAATCAATTTTTAATAGACTACATAGAGGTCTAGGAAAAAGGCATAGAGTTTCATTATGTCTAGCTTCTTATTTTGATTGCACTAGTAGGATGGAAGGAACCAAGTTTACCAATGGATGAGAACAGCTAGTAAAGGAATTTCTACTTCACGGTATGCTAAATTATGGAATGTGTCAAACAAAAGGAGGCTAATGGAAAACAATGTTACATTTTATGTATACTTTGACACAATTAGGTACATCATCGCACATACACCATGCATTACTGTCAAGATAGTATAAAACTATAGATGCACCATATGTATGTGCAAGAAAAAAAGGACTCGGCGCACCAGTGGCTGCCAACTAGCTATAGGTTGACAACATATGATGTATGCCTAATCACTAACAATATGAAGCCGACTGGAAAATCCCATCAGAAAAAATGATCCACATAGAAGATGAAGAAGAACAAGATAGGGATGATGAAGAACTGAGTGAGGGGTAGGGGATTGACCAGAACAATGGCGTAGGAAATACGTCAAGACCATCAGCAGGAGAAGTGCAGTCCCCAGTCCCCACAGTAGGATTAAAACAAAAATATAAGGGGAAGGAGCTAGTAGTAGGTGCGTACAAGAAGACCAATGAACACAAGGTACCCCAAGTCTATAATCTTACCCATGATGACATTGACGGAATCAACTACCAAGTACAGGATGTCGCAGAGGAATTCATTGAGCAAGCTATGAGTAAAAAAGAAAAACAACATGAAAAGGTGCATGATCAGTTGGTAACATTATAGCATCTCTTGGAAGCAACTAGAATAACACCAAAGCACAGATCGGGTGGACAAACAAGCACAAGTTCGATAGAGGAAGCAGAGGCTGCTAATCCAGTATTGACCGAGCTAGTTGTTGGACATGGATTGTTACGAATCAAAATGGATGCAATTGAGTTCCCAACACCCGAACTACAAGAATAGATGAAGACAATGAGCCACTTGAACCTATTGGTGTCACGGATTCCCATACACATATTACAAAGATTGCAAATAGGAATTTTTCATGAGATTAGACTCCATGCAGATGAAGAAAATCATTAAATGACCAAAGTGATGGATGAAAGGGATCAATTGTAGAAACAACATGCCACTACGCTACAACATAAGAGTGAAGTTGAAGGGAAATTGGAAGCAGCCATCAAGGAAAAGAATGAGGTCTAGGAAAGGGTCAGGAAAGATTTATAGGAAAAGGATGAAGCCAAGATAATGGTGCAGAATACACAAGCAATAGTCTAGAAGTTGTACAAGGAAATTCTGAAGGTACCAATAGTAGTAGAGGCTACTATGGAAGAGAAGGTTTTAAAAATTGGTGAAGTCATCAAAGGCTTCCCCATGAGAATTGAGGACCTACAATTACGCAGTACGTCGGGAACGCCACCGGAGGAAAGAGAAAGAAGAGAGAAAATGGCGTTGATATCCATAGCCAACATCAAGAAAGTGGAGGAAGAATGCACAAAAATCTACGAAGAAAGCATGTAAATCTAGACAGACCTAGTAGAAGATCCAGAGATGAAGGCCATGGAAGAAAAAAATTAAGGGATGTGTAGGAAAAGGCACAAAAATCTTCAGAAAGCATAAACACCCTTCCACCAGTTATGAATGACGACTATTTTGGCATAGAGGCAGTCATACATGGAAGTTGAACGGATGCGCGATTGGGAGAATATCCTTCAGCAACGCTTAGGATCGTTGCAAGAAGAAGCATTGAAGGTGATAGGAGAACTAGTAACTGTGTAGGGAAGGATGAAACAAGTAGCACATGAAACAGAAGAAATTCTTATGACCCTGACTGTGCAAGGTGTCGAAGAAATTGTGGAAATTTAGGCTACAATAATAATAAAAATTTGTGACATCTAAGGAAGTGTCCCAAAAGTTCATCCAATCATGGACAAGAGCACAAGAGGCCTGAGTGGCTCGGGACAAGCCATGGGTGAGTGTTGGGGGCATGTTGGATAGGTAGTTTTGCATACATATTAGATAAAAATACTAAGTATGGAATATGTGCATAGAAGAAGAAGAAGAAGAATGAAGATAAAGAAGGCTCAGGAGAATAGTGTGCAATTGAGGTACATTCAAGAGAACAGTGTGCAGTAAGAAGAATGAAGCAGAGGAATAAAGCAAAGAATAAAGTAGGTGAAAAGGAAGGATGACAGCCTGACGTGATAAAGAAAAAAGGAGACACAAAAGTTGGAATAATAGCAGTCAAAGTGAAAAATCGACATGTAGGCGTCAAAGCAGGAAAAGCATCCCGAACAACAACTAAACTTGAGTTTTCATGAATTGTATTAGGGTTTTGGGGTGAAAAAACTAGGGTTTTAAGCCCTAGAATTTATTATAAATATGTAATGGGTTGGGAGAATATGGGTTGGCTAGTTCCTTAACACCATATTTTTCAGCTCATTGGAATTTGGCACATATAATTTTCCTTTGTACATGAGAAATCCATCTTCTTTCAGTTCATAGAAATTAATTTTTTGTTGAAAATTTCTTTGTTGTAATGTTTCTTTTATATTCAAATAATGTTGATATGAATTTTCCACCACAATAATTTTATCTTTCATATCAATCATGTACATATTGATGGTTGCAGCATGCACTTCATGAGCTCTTTTGGTGAGTGCGTCAACCAATTGCTTTTCCTTGCATTTTATATGCTTAATTTCAAAGTCATATTCACTAAGGAATTTCGACCATCTAGTTTTTCTAGCATTTAATGTTGGTTGTCCAAACAAATGTTTCAGACCATAGTGGTATGTCCTTAGCTCAAATTTCCTCCCTATGAGGTAATGTATCCACATTTTTAATGCATGTACAATTGTTGCTAACTCTAGATCATTGGTAGCATAATTCCTCTCATGCTCTTCTAATTTTTTGGATTCATAGCATACCACATGATAGTTTTTACTGAGGAATCCACTGAGCCCTTCCTTGTATGCATCAATGCACACAAAAAAATATTCATCCATATTTGCAATCTTCAATATTGGTGCACTCTTCAATATGTCTTTTAGCTACTAAAATCTCTCTTCACACTAGGAATTCTATTCAAAATTCACTCCCTTCTTTTGCAAATAAGTGATTGGACTTGCAATATTTGAGAATCCTCTTATAAATATTTGATAATAACTGACAAGACCCATGAATGATCTGACATTTTTCACATTCTTTGGTGTTCGCCATCCTCTAAAGGCCTCTATATTCTCAGGATCAATTGATATCCCTTCTAATAAAATTATATTCCCCAAGTAATGAATCTTGTTTTGATAAAGGATGCACTTACTTAACTTAGCATACAATTTATGTTGTCCTAATACTTGCAACACTATTCTTAAATGTTTCTCATGTTCCTCCTATGACTTAGAGTAGATGAGTATATCATTGGGGAACACAATTTCAAACTTTTCCAAGTATTCCTTGAACACTGCATTCATCAGGCACATGAAAATAGTTGGGGCATTTGATATTCCAAATGGAACTACTATAAATTCACAATGCCCATATCTTGTCCTTAATGTTGTCTTGTTGATGTATTATTCATTTATCCTCACTTGATGATAGCATGATCTCAATTCAATATTGGAAAATATTCTTGCACCTTTCAATTGATCAAATAAATCATCAATTCTTGGAAAAGGATATTTTTTCTTTATGGTGACCTTATTTAGTTGTCTAAAATCAATACATAGCCTTAAGGTTCCATATTTATTTTTCACAAAAAGAACTAGGGTTCCTCGAGGTGACACACTTGGGAATATACACCTCTTCTTTTACAACTCTTCAAGTTGCATCTACAACTCTTTCAACTATGGTGTGCCCATCCTATAAGGTGTCTTAGAAAATAGGGAAACTCCTGGCCCTAAATCAATAGAGAAATCAATCTCTCTTTTTGGTGGAAATCTTGGTATCTCCCTAAATACATATTCAAAACCTCTCAAGACCAGATGTTATTCAATGTTTTCCACTTTATCTTTGGTTGCTTCTTCCATATGG
>ML814162.1:100984-144863 GCA_009831015.1 Picea engelmannii | reverse complement strand
AACCAACCAAGACTTTTTATGCTTACTACTTTGTAAGTGAAATATTTCAACAATGTTAGAGTTTATGTAACTATGACTAGCTCCATAATCAATTAAAATTTCTATGGGTTGGTTATCAATCTTACCTTCCACTTCAATCATGGGAGGTTTATATTATGCTTTCTTATTTTCCAAGGCTGCATAAATCCTTGCCATGTTTCCTCCCATGTCATCAACTATTTCATCCTCCCAAATGTTTTGGACAGTCCTCATTCTTTCTCCTTTTTTAGAGTAGTCCCTATATAAGTGATTTCCCTTACATCCCCAGCATTGTACAAGTTGTTTCCATGTCCTTTTTCCAAATGAATCTACAGTATTGTGATCATTTTAGGTTGGCAGACCTTGTCGATTTGATTGGGAGTTTTTCTTGAAAAGGGGTATCTTAAAACCCTTTTTCCTTTGATTCTTTTTCCCCTTCATCTTGTCATTCCAAGATTTTTGGAAGCCTGTCCTCCCTTTACTCTGCTCATAAAGATGATTTTCTCTCCTTATGGCTTCTTCCAATTTTTTTGGGTTATCAAATTTAATATTATCACTATAGAAAGAGGATAACCCACTAAGAAACTTTTGTATTTTGACTTTCTCATCCTTTATGAAGTCAACGTACTTCATCAATTCAAAGAACCTCTTCTCATATTCATCCATCGTTATGCTTCCCAACTTGAGTTCAAATAAATTTTTCATCTTCCTTTCATAATTATTCTCAGACAAATATTTTTCTTGGAAATATCCTTTGAACTACCTCCATGAGATCCTCTTCTCATCAAGTTGCTTGGCTTGATTAACCTAGTTGTCTTTCCTTGCAAGTTGTAGGTTTCAATTCTAGCTTCTACCCTTGAGGGGTAATCATGCAGGTCAAAATATTTCTTCATTTCCAACAGCCAAGCCTTGGCCTCTTCCCCTCTCATGTTCTCACCATTGAAAGTTAGTGGCTTGATTTTCCTAAGTTCATATTGCAAGATGTCAGCCTTGGGCCTTCTCCTTTGCCTCTAGACGGGAGACATGCTTGGACTTATCCCTAGCCCTGAACTTGCATGATTTCTTCTAGTGGATTTCCTTGGAGAATGATGTCTCTTGCTCATACTTCTTGATTGCCTATCATTTCCATGACCATCCTTTCTACTATGGGATCTGGATGTTGACACTTGTCTAGCACTAGATTCTTTCTTAGTACCAAAGTCTTTGTTAACTTTCTTATGAAAAATATTTAGACTCTAAAGTATCTCTTCATGAGCCTTCATAATCCTTTTATTATGATCTCTATATCTATGCACTTCTCTATGCAGACTTCTCACAATTGTAGTCTCATGTCTGTCTCTTCTTCCATTTGGCTCTATCTTAGAATTACCCATGATGACTTGAAGAACTATGATCTCTTCCTCGTGGTTGTAATATCCCTGAACATATTCCATAAATTTATTCCCCGTATAAGAACCAAGTTGTTTTCATGTACCTCTAGTTCTGCAAGAAATGTGCATGTAATAATTATTATTAGAACATTGATCTGAAAATAGGGGGCTGACTTGTTTTTCTATGAAAGCACCCTTTATTCCATTAAAATAAACTTCAGTACCTTGCTCAATGTCTTAGTTGTGCAAGAGGATTTATGTGTCAGGTTTAGGCTCCTTTTAGGTGTTTATGTGTGAGATTTTTAAAGGTTAATTATGATGTTTAAATATTACAACAACAAGCATAAATTGCAGCAAATAATAACCAGCAAACTCACACAACAACAACATGATAAAGGATTTCACCCCCAATTGGGCTACATCTCCTTGAGCCTCCATCAAAGGACTAGGCTCTATGGGATTAGTTTGTCTAATTTCTTTTACAAGATTTTTCTCAACTCCAATGGATTTAATGACTATATCATTGGGTTCAAAATACATAAAAACCCAAAAAATGACTGTTATATCTCTGAAAACATACCACGACTCATCTAGGCACGACCTCTTCTATTGGTGGCCTTGAGCTTCCCTGAGCTTCCCTATGGACAAAACACCTGTAAAATTCCTCAAATGCCTCTGCAACCTATTCCAATAGTTTTAGAGCATATCAATTGGACAATAATGACTATTCAGTCACTGAAAATGGACTTTGGCTCCCCCTGGACATGGCCTCCTTCACTGGTGGCCCTGGGCTCCTTAGAGCTCTCTGGAACTTCCATGTAGCAAAACCTCCAATAGAAGTCTCAAAATTCCTTTGAAACCTATACCAATGGCTTCAGAACATCCAAAAACGCCTAGCTGGGCTCTTTCTACACCTAGTTTGGCCAAAAAATGAAGAAGATAGACCTCATGCAAGTTTTCTCTTTCAAGCTTGTTGTCTCTGGTTCGCCAAATCACACCTCTGTGTGAGTAACCTGGCTTCTGGGCGTTTCCCATGCCTAAACTGAGCACGTGTGCCCATTTCTACAAATTTTGTAAATCGTCGCACAGTTAGGGGACTTAGCACCCAAACCGATGGAGGTATTGGATGTGTGGGTCATGTGACCACATCTCAGCACAAATTTTGGCACCTGTTGCAACTGCCCGTGGTCGTGACAAGTGTCAAGCGCGTGGGGAGGTAATATTTCGTGGTAGTGACAAGTGTTGGGCGCATGGGGGATCCTTTTGAAAAACCCTGCACAAAACTTTGTGAGGTAGGGTCTCATGGGAACACATACAACCGGGGTTTGGGGCTAAGCCCCAACCTGGACCCCGCCAAAACTTTAACAATAAACAAATTTAAATATATTCCAACATATTACATGGTATGATCCAATATGTGGGTGCGTTGGTTTTCCATCCTTTGTAAAAACACTTGCCATATGTGCGAGAGGTTCAGGGTTCGACCCCCACGGACTCCACATAACTTTTACACTATACCAAGGTGCCACGTGGCAGCCCATGCCTGGGCCACGTGGCACCACACAATTTTCCAAAACTATGCCATGTGTCATAAAAATATTTGCCCATGTATCTACCAACTCAGCACTTTCCATGTCATCACTGACACGTCACCTGCCACGTGTGGGTCTATACCCTGCCACGTCAGCCTATACGGACTATACAGCCAGCAAAATTTTTCATGTTTGGAAAAATGAATAGAACGTGATATCTCACTCATCCTATGTATGTTTGAACCCATTTGAGTTGTGTTGGGTTCATGAGGACAAGGCCTATGCACCTGTCCGTTTTGAATCGATTCCGAGCACTTTGATTTTTGGGATAATTTTTTACCCCTAGTCCAAATTCCGATCAAACATGCATAGCATAAAACATTTCATTGATTGCAACGCATATTATTCCTTATCCCAATTTATGAAGGACATAATGCACTAATTTCAAAATCTAATTCATTATATGCATTCCTCTCTTAAAAAACTCTCCAATGGTTGTACCCATGGCTCATTCCAAGTTCTGAGTGAAACGTTACAACATTTACAAGTTGCAATTTTCCACTCATTTACTGCTACATAAATATCTTTATTAGTTTTTAATAAATTCTAATGCCAAATTAAAAATTCTAGGTGGATGTATGTCTTCTACTCCTCAACTCCTTTCCAGTAACTATTAATTTTCTCAAATATAACCTCTGAGTTGAAAGTTATGGTCCAGAGAAGTTTAGGTTGTTTTACCCAATTTACCTTGGTCACTACAAGTGGCTTCTTTTTCTTCTTGCACGTTTTTACATACTCAGATTCCAAATTTGGCTCCATGGATGCCTTCTATGGTTCACAAGATTTCCATATACTGCTCATGTGCCTCAAACGAACTTCTGAGAAATGAGTTATGCCCTCTAGAAGTAATCTAGTGTTGAAATTTTACCCTTGTTGTTTTGGGTTTAACTTTCTCATGTGAGCTCTGTTTTACACCCGGAGTAGCTCATTGGATAACTCTCTCTGAGTTATTTTATTTGAGCTGCAAATGTATAGTGTACCTTGATGCACTCTATTCTTGTGGGTTTTTATTGGCTAAAAACGTCATTTAGGACCTCAAGATCACTTGGGAAGTAATGACCTTCAAAAATATGAAAAATTCAAAAAAAAAATATAAAACTAATTGTTTTATTGTTATGAAATCCTTTTAAATCTGATTTGTTGATCTCAAATCAAGTGAAATATCATCCATTTATCTACTAATAATTTCCAATCCCCGTGGATTAATTTCCACCGTTGATTGACAACTCAAAACAATCTGGACCATTCATCTTAACTCCATTGGTGATCAATCAATGGACGATTCTCTTTGGAAAACTGGAATTTCTCACGAATCTCCCTGATACCTGATCGTCGGCCATCATCCATTTCTCTTGGAAACCACTTGAAACATATCTCTAAATTGGCCAACCCAACTTTCGATCATCGACCATTGGTGATCCCTTTAGACTGACGAAACACTTCTCCAATTCAGCCGACCCGATCGTCGGCCATCGACCATTTATTGGTTGACGCGACATGACATGTGGATGTTGACATGGCATGTCACATCATTATGAGGTGGAAACTTGGCTAACATGGTATGAAACATGGATACTAACGTGTGGAATGACACATCATCACCTTCTCTCCTTTATCGACCATCGATCATTTCTATTGGACAACCCTAACACCTCACTGAATCGGCCCACACCGATCCATCGACCATCGAAAATTTCTCTTGCTCGATCAAAATACTTCTTCAAATCGGTTGACACCCGACCATCGGCCCATTGGTCATCAACATTTTTTCTTGATCAATCAAAACACTTTGTCGAATCAGCCAACCCCTGACCATTGACACATCAGCCATCGAATATTTTTTCAAGGACCAAATGATTTTCCAATCGACCGACCCGACCATCGGTCGTCACCATTCGGTGATTTCCTTTGGCAAACTCCAACACTTAGAAAATTTTCAACTAAACTCCTGATGAATTTGGAGTGTTGATGTCCCATTGAAAAACGATCTCAATCATCAATCTACCAACTTCGTACCACAAACCCATTCTGCTCTCGTTAGAGGATGAAGAAATTTTAGGTCCAATCCCATTCAGATTCATCCCTTTGTGGAAAGAAAAGAGTGGTTTCTATGAGACAGTCTGAATGGCATGGGCCACCATAGTAACTGGGTCCCCCCATTTTGTCTGGGAACAAAAACTTAAAATAACAAAAACATCTCTCAAGGAATGGAGTAAAAGACCGGAAAGTAATCCCAACACCCAAAGAAAGGAGCTAGTGCAGCAGCTGGGAAAGCTGCAAAACGAAATGGAAATAAAAGAAATTGCTAACTTAGATCTGGAAAAGGAGCAAGCAATCCAAAGTAAAACTTACCATTCCTTCAGAATAGAAGAAGAATATTTAAGACTAAAATCCCGCTGCTTATGGTTGGAATCCGGGGACAGAAACACATCTTACTTCCATCGCCAATTCAAAGCTCGGCTCTCCAGGAATCACATCTCTGAAATCAGAACTAATGATGGGAAGATTTGCAAAGGAATAGATCAAATAAAGGTCGTTGTTGTCTCACACTTTCACCATCTTTACAGCAAAGAGAATGATGATAACGAAGAAGGCAGCAAGGACTTCCTCAAGAACATCTCGGCTCTAGTTACAAAAGAAGATAACACAGCACTCTTGAGCCCAATCAACGAAGAAGAAATCTGAAAAATCATCTGATCCATGGCCCCTGACAAAGCTCCAGGGCCAGACGGGTTCACTATTCATTTTTATAGGATATGTTGGAATATAATCAAATCTGATCTCATGAGAATAATAAAAGGATTCCTACAGAAAGCTAAACTGGGAGGTGCCACCAACTCAACATTCCTCGCTTTAATCCTGAAAGAAACAAACCCCGTCTCCTTTGATAGATTCAGGCCAATTTCCCTTTGCAACGCCTCTTATAAGATAATTGAAAAAATCCTTGCAAACAGAATAAAGCCATTGCTGGGAAAACTCATTTCAGAATTGCAGGGAGGATTCGTCAAAGGGAGACATATCCTGGATAATGTGATCCTAGTTCAGAAAGCTATGCATTCCAGCAAACTCAGAAAAGAGAAGGGCATGTTGATCAAGTTATACATGGCTAACACTTTCGATAGATTAAAGCTGACCTTTCTATATCAAGTGCTACTCTCATTTAGATTTGAGCAAGAGTTTGTAAACCTGATACAAGCCTGCACCCACAGCCCATGGATAGCACCTTTGGTAAATGGGAGGCCAGCAGAGTTCTTCAAATCTTTGAGGGGGTTGAGGCAAGGCTGCCCACTCTCCCCTTTTCTATACATTTTAATGGTGGATTCACTCAGTAGGAAGCTGGAGCAGGAAAGGTTAATAGGAGTTGTCCCAGGCCTGAGAATTACAAAGGACCTCAAGCCAATTAATCACGCTCTGTTTGTGGATGATTCCCTTATGCTAGGGGGAGCCTCAAACAGAGTATCTTCTGCATTTAAGAGCATACTTCAGAATTACTGCAATGTGTCAGGAGCCTTGATAAGCGAAAGGAAAAGTGTTGTCTATAGTTGGAATGCAACAGAACATGAAATCCAAAGGATTGCCAGCACCTTAGAGTTCAAAGGGTATGCAGATTGGGAAAATATACAGTACCTTGGGCTGCCATTAACATTGGGCATCAATAAAGTCAACCTGTGGGAAGGAGTCCTAACAAAAATTAAAGGGAAAATTGATGCCTGGGGAGGCCACTGGCTCACACAAGGAGGAAAATTAACATTGATAAAGGCAGCTCTCTCTCACTGCCGATCTACCAAGCAGCTTATCTTCTGGCACCCAAATCAATTTCTGGGAAAATCAACAAGTTCCTGAGAGATTTCCTGTGGCATGGTGGCAAAGGGAATCAACATAAGTTCCATTTGGTCAGATGGGAAACAAAAAAGTTGCCCATGAAAGAAGGCGGGCTCCAGATTAGAGATCTAGCTCTTGTTAACATTGGCCTTGGATGCAAAATCATGTGGAAGATGCACAATGAGCCTTCTCATCCTGTAAGTAAAACGCTCCTGCACAAATACATTCCCATCTCTCAAATCCAAAATTTACAAAATTCCTTCCACAGGAAAAGCATGTAGCTATGGCAATTATGCCTCAAAGGGACTTGAATCTTCACCCAGGATCTGTACCGAGTTCCTGGAAATGGCAGACGAACTTTCCTATGGACAAATCGGGTAATGGGGAGGCCACCCCTTGCCCCAAACGCCAACCTGAACGAAATTCGTGTTTTTCTTGCCCAATGAGGAATACAGAGGATCAATGATATCTCAAAATGGAATGAGGACAGCTTCTGGTCAGACTGGCACTTCGGCCATGTCCCAGATCGCCTCCTTCAACAGCTTGAAATGCTCAAAGCAGAGCTCCGATATGCAGCACCAGTGCACATGAACGAAAAATAAAAATGGGGATGGGGACCCATAGGGAGTTATTCTACAGCCAAAGGCTACGCTATGATTCAATGCCAGAAAGACAGACCATCCCCAACAAAAATATGGAAGGACGTTTGGGACTCTACAGCGATTCCCAAGGTTAATTTTTTCTTCTGGACTCTAATGCACAAAAAGGTTCTGACTAGTGAAAACTTAATGAAAAGAAATATTGCAGGCCCTCACAGATGTGCTTTATGCAAAGAAGCAGTGGAAACATCTGACCATTTTTTTGTAGACTGTCAATTTGCTAACAAAGTCTGGTTCCTTACCCTCCATGGTCTCAATGTTGTTGTCCCCGTGAACATCTTTGTCATAGATCTTTTCACAAACTGGAAGGACTGTTATCCCTCGCTCTCAAGGAAATCGCTTTGGGCCAGAATCTGGATCTCCATCCCTAAGTATCTATGCTGGAAACTATGGCTTGCAAGAAATGAGCAAATCTTCAACAACATAGCATGGACCCCCAGCATGGTAGCAGTGAAAGCAAAAGGTCTCCTCTTAGAAACTTTGAGTTCTCAAGCCCACAAAACAGTTATCTCGCTGCAACAAGAAGAAAAGAATTGGCTCGGTAACCCTATTCTCACTTCTAGGACCCAAAGCATTGAAAAACCCTATTCCGAAACAAAATGGAGGCTAAGAGACAATAATGACACTTTCCAAAGATGGTGGCAGAAGAAAGGAATAACTACAGCATTCTTCGACAACGCCTCCAAGGGCAATCCTGGCATAGAGGGAGTTGGAGGAATCATTTACTCCAGTGAAGGGACAATGCTAGAAACCTTCAGTTGGGGACTTGGACAGTGAACTAATAACCAAGCAGAAATCTTGAGTCTAATAAAAGTTTGCTAGATAGCCAAGGCAAGAGGCCACCGGAATCTACAAGCGTTGGAGACTCTGAAATCTTGATCAAAATGATACATTCGGGAGGAAAGTTCAATGATGCTGGACTAAATAAGAACCTACAAAGACTAAGACACACTCTCCAGGACTTCACCTCCTTCAACTGCTACCATATACTAAGGGACTTAAACAAAGAAGCAGATGCTTTAGCCAATAAAGGTTGCCTCCTGGCACAAGGAGATCTATGCATAAATGATGGAGACCCAACAAAAATCTGTATCCCTTGAAAAGGGCAGCAGCGTGTAAAAGATTGTAGATGGTTGTGCGAAGGAAGGCTGGAACATATGTTGAACATAGTGTTGTACCATATGCTGAAACACAGTGCTGGAACATATGCTGAAACACAGTGCTGGAACATATGCTGAAACAGTGTTGTAATATATGCTAAAACACAGTGCTGGAACAAATGATGAAACAGTGCTGGATCATATGTTGAAACACCGTTGTAACAAATGTTGAAACAGTGTTGAGACACATGCTGGAACATATGCTGAAACATAGTGTTGTACCATATGTTGAAACACAGTGCTGGAACATATGCTGAAACACAATGCTGGAACATATGCTGAAACACGTGCTGGAACATATGCTGAAACAGTGCTGGAACATATGCCGAAACAGTGCTGTAATATATGTTGAAACACAGTGCTAGAACAAATGCTGAAACAGTGTTGGATCATATGCTGAAACACCGTTGTAACAAATGCTGAAACAGTGTTGAGACACATGCTGAAACAGTGCTGAGACTTATGCTGAAACAGTGACTAGAGTTTCGACATCTAAATTTATTCCAGTTCTTTTAGAAGACGTATAGGAACTAGTTCAGTTCACTAGTCTAGAGCTATAGAAGTAGAATGGTTCAGAAAGATAGACCCGAAGAAATTCGAGGCCATTTTGTAATCGGATCTGTGGCTAGTCCACCCCATTAACATAAGCTATAACTATTTCTGTTAAAAAAAAAAAAAGATCTACTTGGTCTATTGTGTCGTTAGGTAAAAGTGTGTTTTCTAGTGTGTTTCTTTAGTATGCATTAGTATTCATTTGTAGTTAGGAAATCTGACGGTCATGATATGTTCCTGACATAGAGTGATCCGACAGTTCATACTCTCCTCAATCTTAATGGCCATTGATTTGTTGCTTAACACTCGATTGGTCCATGATCTCTATTTAGAGAGCATGGAGGGTCATTTGTCGATGATCGATTGTGAGAAACTCTCTTGTAAATTCTCTCTATAATATTTTTCTTTGCATTAATAAACTTCTCCAAGTGGTCGTGTTGGTTAGGGTCGTGGATGTTTCCCCGTAGGGGTTTTACCACGTGAAAACATCAGTGTGTTGATATTTGATCTGGTTATGTGAGTGGTTATTGAAGGTGTCTGTCCTCTGTTGGAATACCTGTGTTTTTGAATAGCAACACCATTTCTCCTCAAACCATCCTACAGGTTTCTTTCTCAAACATTGTTTTTACACCTGCATCATCCATCTTGCTTACATAAATCAAATTTTTGGCCAATTTTAGGATGTGCAGAACACCATGGAGTTTTATAATACTTCCATCCATGATCTTCAACTTAAATTTTCCTCTTCCTATGATTTTAGTTGTTGATTCATCTCCTAGGAAAACGTCACCTCTCCATCATACCTTTCATATTCACAAAACCACTCCCTGCAGGAAGTCATATGAAAGGATGCACCTGAGAAACCAGCCATGCCTCATGATTTGCATGTGTGCTTGAAGAATTCAAGCACACATCCCCTCCTTCATCTACATAGGTTTTTTCCTTTGTATAAGGATCATCTTCAAATCCCTTTGTTATACAACATTTTGTCACACCCAGCCAAGTGTCGCATCTCACTTTGCTAAGTGTCGCAATTGTGACATCTCACCCTGTAAGTGTCACAACTACATTGGAGTATGCTTACTTAATGTCATGGCCTAAATTTGATGCTTTTATAAGTATTACAACCTTGACACCATGTAAAATGACATGCCATGATCCCTAGTCAAGTTGGAGGAGAAAAATCATCATTTGGGGGTCGAAAAACCCACTGTTTACCTTGTCTTTTTGGCCTTTTTTGCCAGGGACGCCCCCCTTCCCATGCATAGTGGGATTCCTCCCTCCTTTATTAGTTATAGGGGGCATCCATACCCCTAAAAAACTCTTTTATCATTGTTGGGGGAGCGTCCATCTCCTTCCAGGGGCAGTTTTAGGCCTTTTTTGGCTTTGTTTTTTGGGTTTTTTTGCTTTGATTTTTCCCTCAAGGTCTTATATGTTTGGTAAGGTATTTATTTGAATGAAAGAATTTTGTTTAGAATTCTTTTTACCTTTTTTTTTTGCCTCTTTTAATTCAATTATCTCTTATCTTCTTTAATTTGGAGATTTTCAAAAATTACTTTGTTGAGTTTCTTGTTTTGTCTTCTTTGACAAACTCTTTGTCAAGAGCATTCATGGACTCTTTTGCAACTTTGAATTGGCCATTAACCTTTGATTTTTAATATTTGAGGTTTTAAAAAGGTGATTTCTCTTGATTTCACATTTTTACTTCTTGGTCAAACGAGTGTTGGAACCATTCCTACACTTGACTTCTATTGTTTCTTGATCTCATTTTGAGTGCATATTTTGTTTGAATCTCTTTTTGATTTGTGTCCCTTTGTATCTACATTGGATTCTTTCATTTTAGTTGAAAGTTAAGAAGTAGAAAGTATTTGTATTTGAGTGATTTCATTGCATATTAGAGTAATAGAAAAAAAAAAAAGAGAATTTTTGCATTCAAAGTTTTGGGTGGTGCATATTTGTAGTTTGCATTTGATAGATTGCATTGGGTTTATGCATTTGGGAATGGAAAAAAGACTCTTCTCCTTTCCATAGTTAGAATTCATCGAAATTGAATTTTTTGCATTTCATTTTCATTTTGCATGGTTTTAAGAGTCGATTCCAAATATCATCAGTTTCACTTCCATGCCCCTAAGTAAACAATATCCTTATAATTAAGTGTTAATTAAAATCTATCTAGAAATCAATATTAGGGCTCTTCAAGCCAACATTAGCTTAAATTTAGAGCTTTGGATTAGATGGTGAGGATAACTCTCCAAATCTATCAAACAAACATAGTATCATGTGTTAGGGAGATAAATCCATTTTCCACGTCATTGTCCCGGGCAGCCCTTCTCACACAAGGATCAATCACGAGGTCACATTTGTAAATTATAACCTTGTAAAATATCTACTACAAACAGATATTCAATAAAGGAATAGAAAATATACAATGGAAAATACAAACATTACACAGATATTTTTCCCTTGGAAACCCAAACCGGGAAAACCATCATATTCTATATTATTCATCATGTTACAATGTTTACAATGAAAAATACATATAGGATCCAGCGGCATCCAAAACCCTAACCTAATGACATGGATTAGTCCAAAACCCTAATTCCTTAACCAGAAATAGAAAACCATCGGCAAAGAAACCATGTGCCGAAAAACTACCTAAATATAATGCAGTCTCGAAAAATGCAGTCTCGATGCAAAAAAAAAAATTAGGGCCGCTGCCTTCGAACCCCTGTGCACCCGGCACATACGCTCAGACACTACTACTCGTGCAAATAATATAACACATAACCAACATTCTCCCACTTGTTGTTTTCTTTGCATACAGGGATTTACAGGGTTACATAGTCAACAATGCCCATGGATCCTCTACACCAAGAGAAATTCTCAGTGCTCACAGATTTTGATAATGAGTCTGCAACATTATTCAAAGTGTCCACCTTCATCAATGATACTTTATTTTCTTCAATCATGTCTCTCACAAAGTTATATTGAACATCAATGTGCTTTGTCTTTGAATGATAAGCAGGGTTCTTCGCCAGAAAAATTGAACTCTGACTGTCACACTCTATCCTTACAGCTTGTTGTACCAACCCAATACCTGAACACAATATTTATAACCATAATGCTTCCTTACTTGCATGAGTGGCTGCCATGTATTTAGCTTTTGTAGTTGAAAGTGCCACTACAGCCTGTATTTTTCTCATCCAACTTATTTCTCCTCCAAACAGGTTAAACACATACCCGCTTGTAGATCTCCTACCATCCAAATATCCAGCCCAGTATGCATCCACAAAACCATGTATATCCACCAATCTATCCAATCCTGGTCTTCCTTCGTAGCACAATCCATAGTTGGCAGTGCCACGCAAATACCTAAAAACCCTTTTTACTGTTGTCCAATGCTCCTTTCCTGGTTTTGACATATACCTGCTCAAAAATCCCACTACATGTGCAATATCCGGTCTAGTACAAACCATTGCATACATCAAACTGCCAACTACACTCGCATATGGAACATGAGACATGTCCTCCTCTTCTTCATGTGTCTTGGGAAATTGATCCACATATAACTTTACACCAACAGGAATAGGAACCTTGACCAGTTTACATTCCTGCATATTAAACCTCTACAATATTGTCTCGACATATTTTCTCTGATTTAACTAGAGTTTCCTCCTTTTTTGATCTCTTTTAATTTCCATGCCCAAAATGAAATTTGAAGCATCGATATCCTTCATGTAAAATTTAGAGGACAATTGAGTTTTCACATCCTGGATAATCTCCTTGTTGTTTCCTATTAGCAACATGTCATCCAAATATAAGACCAAATAAACCAAATTATCACCAATTAATTTAAAATACACATAGTGATCTTCTTTGATTCTTGTGAATCCAAGTCCCAGCATATAAGTATCAAATTTTTGAAACCACATTCATGGTGATTGTTTTAAACCATACAGGGACTGTTTGAGCTTCCATACCAGCTCCTTCTTTCCCTACACAACATAACCTTCTGGTTGCTTCATATAGATTTCTTCTTCCAAATCCCCATGTAGGAATGTTGTTTTCACATCCATTTGTTCTATTTCAAAATCAAATGCAGTAGCAACAAATAATAGAAATCTTATGGAGGTTAACTTGGCAACAGGAGAAAAAATCTCACCAAAATCAATTCCCTCAACCTAGGAATAACCCTTTGCTACTAACCGAGATTTGTATTTCTCCACTTTTCCTTCTTCATTCAACTTTTTTTTAAATACCCATTTGTTGCTAATGGGATTTCTTCCAATTGGCAACTCCACTAGATCCCAAGCCTCATTCTTATCCAAAGATGCCATTTCTTCGTCCATGGCCCTTTTCCAGATATTTTCATCCTCTGAATCCACTGCTTCCCTGATAGTTCTAGGATCATCATCAGTAATAGACAAAGCAAAATTTGAACGGAAATCAAATGGACTATACCTTTCCAGTAGTCTTCGTTCTCGATCTGATCTCCTCAATACTAGAGTATGAGGATCTTCTTCTTCTTATTCATGTTCTTCTGTAGAGTCTAATTCACCATCCTTTAAATCAAACTCTATCTTCGCTGGTTCTTCCTTACTTGGTAGGACTTCTTGTTTAACAACATCCTTCATTTCTCTAAATACCACATCTCGTCTATACACTACCTTCTTAGTTTCTAGGTTCCAAAGCTTATAACCTTTGAGACCATATTTATATCCAATAAAGATACACCTTTTAGCTTTCTTATCTAGTTGACTCATGTTTTCCTTTGGAACATGGACATATGCATCGCAGCCAAAAAACTTGAGATGTGTGAGAGAAGGTTCCTTACCAGTCCATACCTCTTGTGGAGTCTTGTCATCCAACGCTGATGAGGGTGATATGTTGACCATGTAACATGCAGTACCCACTGCCTCTTCCCAGAATTCTTTCCCTAACCCGGCACCACTGAGCATGCAGCTTGCTTTTTCCATCAACGTCAAGTTCATCCTTTCCACAACTCCATTCTACTGAGGTGTCTATGGAGTATACTTATGCCTTGCTATACCACACTTCTTAGAGAATTATTCAAATTCATTCCCGCGGAACTCTCCGCCATTATCTGTCCTCAACACTTTAAGTCTTTTCTCTATTTGATTCTCAACAAGAGCCTTAAACTCTTTCAACCTGTCAAAGACTTCAGATTTATTTCTGAGGAAATATATCCAAGTATTCCTCGAGAATTCATCTATAAATGAGACATAGTACACATATTTTCCCAATGATGGGACCGACACAGGTCCAAAAAGATCGTTGCGAACTAGTTGTAAAATTCCTTCGTTCCTCTTTGCACCAGAGGGGAATCTTACCCGATTATGCTTCCCATATAGAAAATGTTCACAGAAATCAAAATCTAGAGAGTAGTTAGACATACCTTCAACCATGCCTTTACTGTGTAGTAGTCGAAGACCCTTCTCTCCGATATGCCCCAGTCTTTGATTCCACAGCATAACCTTTTATCCAGAGATTGTAGGAGTTTTTTCTTCTTCAACTCCAATATCAGGAACAATGGAACTATTACACCCATCACTAATAGTGCTTCCTTGAAGCTTATACAGAGTTCCAAACCAAACTCCCCTCAGCAACACCATTGCTCCTTGAACCATCCTGTAGGTTTTCTTTTCAAATATTGTTTTTACCCCTGCATTGTCCATTTTGCTTACATAAATCAAATTTTTGACCAAATCTGGGATGTGTAGAACACCAGGCAGTGTTCTAATCCTTCCATCTATGAGCCTCAACTTTACCCTTCCTCTTCTTATGATTCTAGTTGTCGAAACATTACCTAAGAAAAAATTACCTCCATATTACCTTTGATATTCGCAAAACCACTCCCTGTGGGGAGTCATATGAAAGAATGCACCAAAGTCATCCAACCATGACTCATGATTTGCATGTGTTCTTGAAGATGCCAAGTATGCATCCCCTCCTTCTTCCTTGGAGGTCTTTTCTTCTGTAGAAGAAGAGTTTTTAGATCCCTTCTTTTTCTCAACTTTGGATCTACATTGCTTCTTGTAGTGCCCTTCTTTTCCACATCTCCAACATACCCTTACAAAATTTCTGGGAGATTTAGATCTACCTTTAGACTTAGATATCCCACTTGAGAAATTAGATCTATTTCTTTCTTGGGAACATCCTCTTGCAAATAATGCGTCTGTGTTGTGTCCTTCCATATTCTTTCGTCTCATCTCCTCCGACAACAAGGGTGAGACCACTTATTCAAACTTCAAGGAAGTTGTATTACTACCTATGGCCACAACTAGACTATCCCACGAGTCTGGTAAAGAACACAACAAATTGATACATTTATCTTCATCTGAAATTTTAATCTCAACAGATACTAACTGACTTACCACAGTATTGAAGGCATTCAAATGCTCTGCCACCGAGTCTCCATCTCTCATCCTCGGGTTATACAACTTCTTTCTCAGGAATATTTTATTTACCAGGGACTTAGACTGATACAACTTCCCCAACTTTTCCCATAAATTCTTGGTTGTAGCTTCCTCTCACACATTCAGTAATATTGAATCGGAGAGACACAGTCAGATTGTGCTCTTTTCCTTCTGATCCAACTTTTTCCAGTCATCTATCGAAATTCCTATAGGTGTAATACCTGGATCTACCACGATCCACTAATCTACGTCCACCAACAGATCTTCCATCTTGAGCTTCCACAGCTCAAAACTTTTTCCATTAAACTTCTCGATCTCCATCTTCAAATTGCTTGCCATTTCTTTTCACCTGAAAAAGAAATACCATAGATCTCCCACTGTAACAAGGCTTATCACAGTCCCGAGCCAAACCCTTGACCACAAAGGCATCCCCCTGAAGCCAATAAATCTCTGATACCAAATGTAAATTCTAACCTTGTACAATATCTACTACAAACAGATATTCAATAAAGGAACAGAAAAGATACAATGGAAAATACAAACATTACATAGAGATTTTTCCCCTGGAAACCCAAACTGGGAAAACCAGCATATTCTATATTATTCATCATGTTACAATGTTTACAATACAAAATACATATAGGAGCCAACGACATTAAAAACCCTAACCCAATGACCTGGATTATTCCAAAACCCTAATTCCTTAACTGGAAATAGAAAACCATCGGCAAAGAAACCATGTGCCAAAAACCACCTAAATAATAATAATAATAATAATCTATTCTTAAGGTCACATCCAAGCCAGCACACCAAATTGGTGTATGAGACCCCCTTGTTTGTGGGACAAGGGACCCCCCTCCACCCAGCGATTTGACTAGTAAAGTCTACGAAGGTATACATACCCTACCCCCCTCTGGATTTGAACATGTGACCTCTTAAGAGGAAACACATGTTCTTAACCATTAGGCCCACTCATGTTGTATTCTAATGTGGTCCCGATGCAGAAAAAAAAAAAAATTGGGGGCGTTGCACCCGGCGCATACGCTCAGACACTACTACTCGTGCAAAGAATATAACACATACCCAACAACAATGGGACCAGCAAAGTAACTAACCCCACTTTGTTAGTCTTGGTTGTGTGTTTTGAACGTATTAAAAATGGTGTCGAAAGACACTTGGGAAAACAACCCTGTGTGGACCTTCTCAAGGGGATTTTAGGCCTTAAAAATCCTTTCCCTTGCATGTACAGCCCGATTTTGGACTGTTTCCTCGGGATATAGTGTTCTAAGTGGTATCCTTAGTGACCATTATATTTAGGGATCTTACACAAGGTGATGACGAAGGGGAAAGAATTTGTTGTACCTGGAATAGACATTGGTCAAATTCACTTGGGCTCCTTGGAGGGTAACAGTGGTTGTGCCATGAGGGAACTTACACCAGGGTGTAATTCTATTAAACAACTCACCAATGTAACTGCTCCACCCACCCTATCTCAACACCTTCTCATATTGATCCTGCGACATTGGATTTCATCACCAACTAGTGGTTTCACTGTGGGAAGGTTTGTTTGCATGTTCACTTCCTAGTTTTTTTTTAGCTAGTGTTGTTTATTTTCTTATTTGACCTTAGGGTTTAGCCTATGTCTATGGAATTTTTTCCAAGATCTACCAACCAAGGGACCCCTTTTCCCAGGGAACCTTTTGTTTTTTCTTCTTTTGGAAACATTGGAGCTCCCTATATTGCGACTTTGAGTTTACCTAGACTCACTATTGGGTTACCTGTGTGGTTATTTTCCACTCCAGTTTTTCTAAATTTGCTTGGTTTTTTCAAATGTGCCTAGTTTTTTCAATTAAAACCCTCCATTCAAAGAATTTCAACCTACTATTGACCCTTTGCCTTCTTCTCTTGTTGCGCCTTCTTCCTTTTCCTCTTCCTTGCCTGGTAAAACCCTTGATGTTAGTAACCAGATGGATAAGAAGAAGAAGAGAACTCAACAAGGGGGGAAACAACCATCTATTTTTGGGAGTATTGAAATCAATGAGAAGTATACCACCAAACCTCGCAAACCCAAATTCCCTTGCATGATATGTAAGGGTGATCACCTTCTTCGATATTGCACTGGTTTAACCAAGGTCTTAGAAGTGTGGTCCACAAGCCCTCGTCAATTCATGTCATTTTCCTCTGGTCATCATGTTGGTAACTGTTAAAATTGATTTTGTTATTAGGTTATTTCCAATTTACTAGAGCATTCAATGCATTTCCAAAACAACAGCATAAATAGGATCACTGAAAGAAACATGTTCACAAGGTACACAACATTTTATCCTGGGAAACCCTCATGGGGAAGAAAACCCAGCAAAAACTTCCTCAATAATAGATTGCCAATACAGTGCCAAGACTAAGACCAAAACACCAAAGATAAACCAAGACTGAGCATGTGCCTCTCTTCTCCTTCCTCCTGCAACTGCAACTTCCTTCAAAACATGCGCACTTGTTGAGTGACTGAATGAATGAACAAGTGAGGCACCATCCTCACTTGTATATACTTATTAATGAGGCTCTAGGGTTATGTCTCTTCACTTAGTAGGGCCGACTTCTTCCAAGAGTGGTTAAAACCAATTTATAAACCCTAGGGGATGACTTTACAAATACCACCATATAAATATGGTTTGACCAATCCACAAAAGGGGTTTTGGTCTTATACAAGACCTGACATGATCAATCCACAAAAGGGGATTTGTTCTATAAGATAATAACTCAAATATAATCAGAATGTTCTTCGAAGTTACAATATTTCAACACTCCCCCTTAACGAGAAGGGTATTATATTGACATAACCCAATACAACATCATCAGGAGAGAGAGAGGGCAGCATCATCATCAGCATCTAGAACACTGACTAGCACATCTACAAATCATCAAAAAAAATTCTCATCAACAATATCATCATCATTCATAGCATGGAGATATGCAGCTAGAGTAGCATCATCATCATCATCAACAACATGAAGTTGAAACATCAACATCAATTAGCATAAAGCTAGAACAACAATATCATCAATGCGAGGTTGGTACACCATAATCAACAACACGAGCTTGATACAACATCATCAACAACACGACGTTGAGACAACAACATCATCATCATATGGAAACAGAATGAGGCAGGTGCAACAACAACAATTTTTGGTACTATGACAAACCGTCCTTACCGAACCTTCGGGATCTGCCCAGGAATCATAAGATTCCCTATGATATAAAATCCTAACAAGCTACCACATGGTACTCTGATAGACCATTGGTATCGAACCTTCAGGATTGTTACAAGGAAAATCTCTCTATGGCTAGGGGTAAACCACAATAGATTGAAATGACTGGAGAAATCATATCTAATCCCAGGTATGCTATATAAACAAATATGCTAACAAGACAATATAAAGAATCTACCTCGTCTAGATGCTTGATGAAGTCCATCATTGATCACTTGAATCAAAGCAATACACCTGCAACTTGTCCTCAACAACCAAGAAACGCAAGCATATGGTGATAATATATAGAGTTAGCACATTCAATAGCATAATCCATCAATATTCATAAAAATACTCCCATGGAATAACAATTTAAATATTTGCAAGATATTAATTGGATGAGAAAAGAGTATTTCTATTAGCAGAAGTGAATGAATTACAAACTTTTGTGTCGGCACGGTTCGGAACCGAGAAACTAAGTCCCTTCCAGTTGGGCCTCCACCACTTCAATCCTCCACTAAAGGCAAGCTCATATAAGAGATACAATGAGGTTCTCAATCAAGTAGGGAAGGGCTTGGGGGCTGAACAATGTGTTTAGACTTAAAAGGATAAAGGGATACAAACTCAATATGAAGTGAATAATTTCTCTAGAGTAACTTTTCTCTCAAAGTTGAATTATTCTCCTCTTTTCCATAGCTTGGATATGGACCATTTATATCCTTTAAGTGGAACTAAAGGGCCAACTCAGAACGTTTCCAGTATATGGAAGGTCAAGGATCATGGATCCTGTGATGTGACATGGAAACCCAACACCATTTTTTAATTTTGGGCACAAAACCCGATGTACGTGGGTTATAGTGGTGCAACCTGCATATACACATGTTGTATAGTAGTTAGAGTGCGTATATGTGGAAAAATATTGTTTTTAGCTCTGGGATATGCAAAAAGGGACTTCAAGTTTGCATAGGGAAATGGAAAAAGGCCTTCTGAGAAAATTTGCATAAGGTGAGGCAAATCTTGCTATAACATATGCCCCCTAATGTGTGAGGTCAAAGGAGTATCTACGATGGTCGAAATACATTATAATACCTAGAAGTGGAGTAATGGAGACCCAGCTGGAAGAACTAGTTTCTCATAAGAATATTAAAATATGTTCTGACTTTGCTTACATGGCTGCCAATTTGAATTACACTGTAGATCCATGTGAAAATACACCAAACAATTGTTCATGGCCATGAGTAGGCAATACAAAGGTGGCTACATTCCAAAGTTTTTCATAGTCATGAACAAGGCCCAGTAAAACCAGTCTCAAAATCAATCTCAAGATATATCTATATGATGGAGTACAATATAATTTCCCATGATCACTGAAGTCACATAGGTACTAGTCCAATCAAAGATAGCAACAACTCAAGAAAGTTGCAACTCTGAACTAATGTATTCAATCCTTCTACGAGATCTGCCAAAGGTGCAAGTCTACATTGTGTGAATAAAGGAGTTGAGGTTGAACACAATGAGACTTCGTTTGATTATCGGTCATTAAGGTATATCGTTAACAAATGCAAGACAACCTACCGATATTGAAAGTAGGTATCAAGGCACTGAGTACATTCTTACAAGTGTGAATAAAGGTGTCGGGATCAAACACTTGAAGAATCCATCAATCAAGAGACATTGATGTATTCCCAACGGTCAATGGCAGGAGAACCTACCACTAGTGACTGCAAGCCTCTAGGTACTCATAGGACTCTAGGTCTTGTTTCTATAATAGATGATTTGAATTCGATGGAAGGAGACCCACTGAAAGGAGAGAATTGAGGCATCTCTTATCATTCAACATGAGGTACAAAGTAGGAGCCTGATGTTTGTAGCAAATTGGACAAAGACCATGTTCACAAACTAACAACCATGTGTGTCTTTCGCGTGTGCTAGATGCATGCAATACATGAAAAAGACCCTCTGAATAGAAGCCAATAAGGAAAATTGTTGACAAAGGTGAGGAAACCACCAATAAGTCTAATGGCATCCAAGACACTACAGGAATCCCAATGTGTGAATAGATTTCTTTCCGTCGAACACAAGGGAAACTCCCCAGTCTGCGACCAATGATGGAATGTCGACTGTTGGGTTCAAGGTTACCTACGAATGAGGAAAGTAGGAACAGAGTGCACAATAGGACTACAGCTTCATTTGATTCTGAGACACATTGAGGGTATGGCTGACATACAAAGTCAATATTTATGAGGAATGACCAACATAGGTTGATAGACATCCTTTGAATAAGAGCACGAGACATATGGAAGACTCTGGCAGCATAGACTCAATGATGAAACTTTGAGATGCAGGAGGCATCAATCAAACTCTCCATAAGGACTGGAAGAGTAACCAGTCGGGGGAGTAAACTCTATGTAACGAGCTCAGCTTCCTAAGGTCATGCTAAACCCAAAATTTTGATGACAAGTGGACTCAAAAAATTTATGCTATGTTCAAAGGCAACACGATTGTTGCCAATATAATATAATATTCTTTTGTCGCCCCTATTTTTTTGTTTTTTGATAGTCAAATGAATGCTATGATACAAAGGAGGAAACAATTGTCGCAAGTAAGCAACTAGTTCCAGCAGTGGAACATACCTATGCTCAATGCAAGGAGGTGCATGCAGGAGATGGACACTTTAGGGAATGTTTCCTCTGGGGTATAGGGTGTCAATCTGCAAAGGATATAAACAAGGCTCTGCTTTCCTGATGATGAAAATTGTTGAGGTTAAAGGCTTATAACACAAAAGCGAGAACTGGAAATAGGTTCAATATTGCAAGCAATCGAATGAGATGCAATTACAACTTAACACCAAAAAAATCCCTTTTTGTAATCTTATTCTACTTGGTTTGAAAAAGGGATAAACTTGCACCAAATAGACGTCCTTTCAAATCCAATTTACGAGTGTGAAAGAGACAAGTTCACTCGGCAATATTTTCTCTTTTTGAGAGAGTTGGAAAAGAGCTTAAAAATATCTCGTTGGGAGTTTTCTAGGCGGCATATCATGGGGGATTCCAGGGCTCCCATGCAGGACTTCTATGAAAGGTCAGAAGCTTATGAATAGCTGACACAAGATTGGGAAAACCCATAGCTTTTCAAGTAGAAGGGGATAAAATACTCATAGAGGTTACCTTCTTAATGATATATCGTATAACGCCTCTTATGAAAGGGCATAGGAGAAGGAATTTGATACCCCACAAGACCATCCCAGTCGAAGCGAACCTCTCCAAGACTTGGAGGGAGAGTACTCAGGGAGAGTAAAACTCTTTCTTGTTCAGAAGGTACCTAGCTAGAAATGTTAATGACATGGTCAAAAGATGTCTCACTCCTAAAAATAGGAGTGGAGTCGGGTGATGATTGTATCAGCATGATTGTTGTGTCAATCAAAGGAGAAACAGAGTGTTGGGAAACCAAATATGACTTTGAACTTGAAAGGTTATCGGATAAGGACTACACTTCTTCTACTATGACAGTAGTAGGAGAAAAGCAGGTTAAATGACCTCCTTTGCAAAGCCTACAAAGGAACCTGGGCTTACGTCCTATATGTCGAGGCTTCTCCATCATGTGAATTCCCCCAGTGTCATTCACAATGGTTGGCGACATGCTCTCAACATGACTAGCATGGGTTGGTGGTTCATCCCCCACATGATGTACAGAGGTTGGTGATGATTCTCCAGCACGGCTGACCAAAGTTGGAGATATGATGTTATTATGACTTATGGTGACTAGAGTTGTGTCGCCAGCATGACTTGTAGTAGCTGGTTGCTGGTATTCAACATGGCTTGCAGAGGTTGTCGACTAATCTCCAACATGACTAACAGAGGTTGGTGATGGAACTCCAGTATGACTTGCAGTGACTGGACTGGTGGTGGTGGTTAGTTGTGGTATTTGAGACCAAGGTCCTGGGAAAGACTTGTTTTGAGAAATTGCATACCAAGGAGGATTTTGGTCTACATATTTTCCCTGCCTGGAAAGGTAGTATCCTCTGCTTAATTGATCCATAGAGGTTTGTACGGGCATCATCACTGAAGCAGATGTCTGCAAAGAGAAAAAGTTGTGACGGAAGTTATTCAGGCAAGGATATATATTTCCCCCATACGAAGGGGTTCTGTGAAGGGGGTAGCCCGTACCATAAAATTGATTCCCTCCGTATGAAATACCATAGGATGGATGGAGACATGCCATGGGGAGAGTGTTCATAGGAACTGGCACGGCGGATGAAGGATACATGGAATAAGTAGAATAACCACCCATTTGAGCACTTGCTCCTGGAAGGATGAAGCCAACATTGGATCTATAAGATGGGAGATTTCAACCTCCCACGGTGAGAGTCAGTTGAGGGATATGACTCCTATCAAATGAAGACGTACACAGTGGAGCCATTGTGCCCCCAGATCCAAAACCAGGATTCATATAGGCAAGTGAGGGAGAGGATGGAAAGGGTGAAGGCATGCTTGGAATATCAAGGGGAAAATTATTAGAGACCCAAGGCATTGACTGAGTATCATAATTCTTCATACCATTATGAAATATGGATGGATTCATCCCCATGAAATGAGTGAATGTCATGGGGGAGGTAGTGCTAAATGAGGGAGACAAAGGGACTCCAATATTCATGATAATGAAAACTCATGACGTAATAAAAAATCCTAAGGTCAACTAATCATTAAAGAGCACACCAAAATAAAATAAACAAAAGGCCAATATGCACACAAACAGGATAAAGTGGTTGAAAGGGGCCTCCCTCCCTAAAGTAGGTATATGTCACCCAAGAGGGGACTGAGACTCCCTGCTAAATATCGGAGGTATCAAAATCAGTTATAAGGGCCCTGGTGGGCTTAAAAACCATTCGGTTAGATCCCCCTGGAGAGGTAATCCTCCACAAAGGTTGTGTGTTGTCCGACCCTTATCTGACCCAGGGTACCTACAAAATAACCTCTGCAAGTAACCTATGTGGTACCTATGTCAAGCAACTAAGCAACCATGATATAACCAATTCATAGGAGAATAGTCGTAAGTCAGGTCTACCATATGGGAAGGGTAACAAAGCTAGAAACCTAGAAAACACTGCCTCTCACAGAGGTAAAGGTACTAGCAATATCCCCATATACAAATAGATCCCCATAAATATACCTGACGCTAAGAAGGTATTGGGAGGATATCCCCTCAACCAACCTCACACGACCTCGTGCTTAACTCTGGTGTAAACAGAGCCTCCTGACGTCACCAATTATACAATGGATTTCACTACTCCCTTAGTCAGACACATATGTTGATTTAATAGCCTTGGAGAAGTTTACTCACAAAATCCTATTCCAAGGCTCTAAATCCTAAGCTAGTTTGTGCACCCTAGAAAATAAAATTGTTTCTAATCAATTTTAAATTATCAGCATTTATTTTAGTGTCCTTGCTTACTCAAAAAAGGTGTGGTCATGAAACTAATGATGTTATGACTCGTCAAGTAAAATAAATGAATATTAATAAAATTCAAAGTTCTAACTTCAATTCCCAATAAATGATAAGCTTTTTCAAAATGCAATTTTCAATTTAGTTTTGCAATTCCAAATAAGATGCAATCTTTCTATACATGTACTAAGATTAATGATAAGGACCCAAAAAGATCAAATTCCAACAATGAAAAATGCTTAATATTTTTTTATTTTCAATATAAAAGAATGAAAATGCAAGGACTAAACAACAGCTTGATATAAAGATTCTATTGTATGTAAACAGAGACAAACCAAGTAGGATATCAAGAAGCAAACACCTAGCCCAAGATGCAAGGACAATCAAATGAAAAGGATGATGGAAAGGCACTGCCCAAAAATTCAACCAAAGAAAGGTTTCCTATCATTCCACAGACACTTAACAGTCATAACAAATACCCAAGAAGACTCAGCAACCATCAAAACTTACCCAGCAAACATCAAACTCAGCAACCACATAGAATTGGATGATCTACATGACTATTCAGGAGAAACCCATGTATATACGCCTCTTGCAGAAGTACAACATGCGTATGTACGCGACTATCAGGTAAAAGCCCATGTATATGTGTTAAAACAATGCCAGGCTAAGGAGAAGGATAAGAAACTCAGACTAATATTGAACAGAGGCTGTCAAGCAATCAGATGACAAGAAACTCAATATAAACGAGAGAAATCAAAGGAGAAAAACGCTTCAAACCCCGAAAAGAAGATTTTATCTCCAGTATGGTCACCAATTATGTTACAAGGAAAATATATCTATGGCTAGGGGTAAACCACAACAGATGGAAATGACTGTAGAAATCAACTCTAATCCCAAGTATGCTATATAAACAAATATGCTAACAAGAGAAGATAAAGATCCTACCTCGTCCAGGCGCTCGATGAAGTCCATCGTTGAGCATTTGACTCAAATAAATACACATGCAACTTGTCCTCAACAACCAAGAAATGTAATCATATGGTGATAATATATAGAGTTAGCACATTCAATAGCATAATCCATCAATATTCATAACAAATACGCTCATGGAATAACAATTCAAATATTTTCAAGATATTAATTAGACGAGAAAAGAATATTTCTATTAAAATGTAATCAGCAGAAGTGAATGAATTACAAACTTTCGTGTCGGCACGGTTCAGAACCAAGAAACTAAGTTCCTTCTAGCTTGGCCTCCCCCACTTCAATCCTCCACCAAAGGCAAGCTCATATAAGAGAGACAATGAGGTTCTCAATCAATTAGGAAAGATCTTGGGGGTTGAACAATGTTTTCAGACTTAAAAGGATAAAGGGATACAGACTCAATATGAAGTGAATAATTTCTCCCAAGTATCTTTGCTCTCAAAGTTGAATTATTATTCTCTTTTCCATAGCTTGGATATGGCCCATTTATAGCCTTCAAGTGGAATTGAAGGGTCGAGTCGAAATGTTTCCAGTATATGGAAGGTCAAGGATCATGGATCGTGTGACATGACATGCAAACTCGACACCATTTTTTAATTTTGGGCACAAAACCTGATGTATGTGGGTTGTAGTGGTGCAACCTGTGTATACGCACGTTGTATAGTAGTTAGGGCGTGTATATGTGGAAAAATATTGTTTTTATCTCTGGGATGTGAAAAAAGGAACTTCAAGTCTGCATAGGGAAATGGAAAAAATCCTTCTGAGCAAATTTTCACAAGGTGAGGCAAATATTTCTATAACAGGGATCTACCCAGGAATCAAAATATTCTCTAGGATATAAAATCCTAACAGAGCTACCACTACTAACCATAGCTATCATATACATGCACAGGTACTCTGACAGACCATCCTTACCAGACCTTTGGGATATTCCCAAGGATCATCAATCCCCTAGGATATAAAATCATAACAGATCTACCTGTTGTTGGTCAGGATACCATAGTATCATCATCATCACTCCCCCTTTCGAAGGAGATCCTTTCAAATAACACCAATATTGTCTCGGAAGTACTCAAACTTCACTTGAGACAAAGGTTTAGTCAACACATCTACAACCTGCTCATTTGCACCAACATATTGGAGCTTTACAAATCCCCTCTGCACCATATCACGAATGTAGTAATACTGGATTTCTATTTTCTTCAACTTGTCATAGAACATTGGGTTCTCCGTCATATTTATACAACTCTGGTCATCACATAGAATCATGGTGGCTTACATCTCCAGATCGAACAAACCTATCAACAACTTATCAATCCATATGGCTTCACAACTGGTGGAACATGCTACAATGTATTCAGCTTCTGTCGTGCTAACAGAAATACTACATTGCTTCCTACTTTTCCATGAATTCTTGGTTGAAATCAAACTAAAACAACATCCTGAAGTGTTATTCCTGTCTGAATCACTTCCAACCCAATCTAAATCAGTATAACCATACAGTTTGAACTCATGATCTCCAGTATAACAAAGACCATAATTCAACATACCTTTAAGGTATCTCATCACATTATTTGCAGCTACAAGATGAACACGTCTAGGCTCCAATAGATACTGACTCAAGATGTTCACAGGAAAACAAATATTTGTCCTAGTATTTTTCAGATACATCAATGATCCAATAATTTGTCTATATAGAGTAGCATCAACCAAATCTGACGAAGTATCAACCAAGAGCTTCAAATTCGTTTCCATGGGTGTGTTCATGGATTTACATTCAAACGTGTCAAATCTCTTCATTATTTCAACTGCATACTTCCCTTGATTAAGGAAGATCTTCTCTGGGCTCTGCCAAACTTCAAAACCTAATAAATAATGCATCAGGCCTAGGTATTTCATCTCAAACTATGTAGCAATATTATTCTTGCAATTTGTGATGAGCTTTTCTTCTCCAGTCAAGAATAAATCATCCACATATAGTAGCAATATGGCTGTCTCATCATTCATAACCTTGAAATAAAGGTTAGGATCATCTTTACTTTTGGTAAAGCCCAATCTCATCGGGAAACTATCAATTATTTCATACCAAGCTCTAGGAGCTTGCTTCAACCCATACAGAGCTTTCATCAACTTGCAGACATGAGTCTTTTTATCTTCAACTTCAAACCCTTGTGGTTGTTTTATATACACTTATTCTTCAATAACACCATTTAAGAAAGTTGTTTTCACATCCATTTGGTGTAACTTCTACTTCATTTTTTCTACAAGAGCTATGATGGTTCTAATAGAAGCGTATCTTGCTACAGGAGCAAATGTTTCTTCATAGTCAATACCTTCCTTTTGAGAAAAACCACAAGCCACAAATCTTGCCTTATGTTTTTCAATACTTTCGTTCGTTGCATGTTTTATTTTGTATATCCACTTGGAAGATACAACGTCTTTGCTCTTTGGTCTAGGAACTACTTCCCATACATCATTATTTATATTGGACTAGAATTCTTTTGTCATGGATTCCATCCATTATTTCTTCTAAATGACTTCTTCAAAGCAAGTAGGTTCCTTTTCTATGAGATCACACATCAAGGCCATATAGTTGGAGAATGGCTAAGGTTTCTTTCTTTGTCTCATGGTTCCTTCTGGGGCACCATATGTCTCTGGATATTGAATAAATTTTCTTTCCCAAGCTGGCTTTCTCTTGTGAGAGATTGTCATACTGGGAGGTTATTGAGATTCTATCATATCATGATCTTATGGAATCTCATCATCAAGGGTAACTGTAACTTCCTTCATGGGTTTTGTAACTTTGTGAGCTACATGTTCTTCTGGAATCTCCTTGATCTTTTGAGTGTCGCATATTCATCAAAGGTTACATCTATGTTGATCTCAATATGATGGTAACCTGGTATGTAAATTATGAAGGCCTTAGAGACCTCACAGTATCCAACAAATATTCCCTTCTTTCCTGAAGGATCCAACTTTGTTCTCTTTTCTTTTGGAATGTGTACAAATATTGGACAACCAAATATTTTGAGATGGCTTACTTATGGATTCTTTCTGGTGAATAGTTCTTCAGGAGTTTTGAATCCAAGTACACTATGGGATAATTTGTTTTGTACATATACTATTGTTCTTGCTCCTTCATCCCAAAAGTGCATTGGAAGATCTTGATCGTGAATCATAGTCTTTATTGCTTCCATAATAATTCTATTATTTCTTTTTGCTACACCATTTTGTTGAGTATTATAGGGAGTGGTGAGCTCCTTATTAATCCTGTCAATTCTACAAAAGCTTCCAAGTTCATTTGAAGTGTACTCACCTCCATTATCTGACCTGACTATCTTGATTTTCCTTTCGGAGAGGTTTTCTACCAATGCTTTGAATTCCTTGAACTTTCCAAGTACTTCATATTTTGATTTCAAGAAATAAACCCAAGTCTTATGAGAGTAATCATCAATAAATGATACATAGTATACATACCCTCTTAGAGAGGTTGATGGCATTGGACCACATACATCTGAGTGGACAAGCTCCAAAATTCCTTCAGCTTTACTATAGCTCTTTGGAAAAGGATTCTTTATGTTCTTTCCTTGTGCACATCCCTTGCATTCACCTTCTTGATCAACCTTTAATTCTGGTAAATCTGTAACTACCTTGCTTGCATATGGTAAGGCTTTGTAGTTGATGTGAACTAGTCTTCTATGCCAAATTTCACAAGGACTTTTAGTAGAGTGAGTTAAGGATACATCTGAGTGACCTTTTAACTTGTACAACCCACCTTCTTATGTTCCAATAACAACTACATCATCTAGAATTTTTCCTTTAGGCCACATAAGAACTTCACTATATATGAATGCAACCCTAAAACCCTTCTTATCTAGAGTTGATATAGAAAGTAAGTTCTTTGTCAAACCTGGTACATAAAGTACATCCTTCATTCTCATCGGAGTTATTGAATCAAGTTTGTAGGTGGCTTCTCCCATTCCTTTGATAGGGTATTGATAATCATCTCTAAGTGAAACTTTCTGGGGGAATTCCTTTTCTGTAAGTCTAGAGAGAATGTCTTTCTGACATGTCATGTTCTTAGAGGCACCACTATATATGAGCCAAGTATCCTCTCCAAGTGTCACAGATCCTGACAGGGATGAAAACAAAACATAATCTTCAATTTCTTCTTTAGTTAATTTCTTGGGTGGCTCATCACCTTCAGTTGCATGGGCATGATGTCTTTTTTTATTTCTCCTCTTGTATTCTTCCCTTCTGGTAGGAAATTTCTTAGCAATGTGTGCCATCTTATCGCAATGATAACATTGGTAGGAGGAGAAATATTTTCCATTTCTTTGACCCTTATGATATTTATGGAATCTATTTGGAGAGTGAGATTATTTATGAAAGTGGGTCTCCTTTTTAAAATGAAAATTTTTCTTCCCACCCTTAGCATGAGCCACTAGGGATTTATCTTCATCTCTCAATGTGACGACTTCTCGGTTGACCACTCTTGCTTCTTCTTGAACACATTCTTCCCGTAAACTGTCAAATTGGAGTTTCTCTTTTCTTGCACAAATAGTTTGGATGAAGGCATCCCAAGGTCTTGGGAGACCATTAAGAGTTTTCATTATGAGTTCATATTCATCCAAGTTGTCTCCAATGTCCTCTAACTGTTCCTTGAATTGAGAAACCCTAGAGAAATAGTCTTGAATTGTTTCTCCTTTTTGCATCTTCGTATTCTTAAGTTGGGTTCTCAAATTCATCTTTTGGTTGATGTTCTTTCCTTCATACATTATGGTAAGGGCATCAAACATGTCTTTTTGAGTATTCTTATAAGACACTTCAGGGATCAAGTGGTATTTAATGGAATCTGCAATTATTCTTTTGGCCTTTATCATATCCTTCTTGTACTTCCCTTTGGCTGTGTTTTCTTCGGGTGTCGGTACATTTTATTTTATGAATTTTGCAAGGTCATTCTCTTCAAGAATGAGAATAGTTTTGTACTTCCATGCACAGAAATTTTCCACACCTTCTAACTCATCAACAAGCTTGGTGCTTGCAGACATCTTGACCTGGAGCTAAGAAAATGACCAGAAAATGAAAATGTTCAAAAATTGAAACTGAGCTTACCAGGAGATGCATTGGGATGAGGCGAGTTTGTTGGAGCTAATTGTTTCATAAAAAACTATTTTTTACCCCTTGAAACTTGACCTGCACAATTATGGACTGGTACTTCTGGTACTGGTTCTGGTTTTCTAGTTTTCTGGTACCAATCAAAAATAGGGTTTGAATTTTCGTAGAAACTGACCACTGAAAAAGTTTACTTAAGCCGCCAAAAGATGTGCTAGAGAAGGATGCACTTTCCAAGATAGTTTTTGGTCAAAAATTTCTCTTCAGTAAAAATCCCTAATTTTCTTGTACGGCAATAGTGACATTTTTAGATACCCAGTGAAAGATGATTTATTCATTCAAGATATGATACCATGTTAAGTTTTTACTATTGTTATTAGGTTATTTCCAAATTACATGATCATTCAATGCATTTCCAAAACAACAGAATAAAGAGGATCACTGAAAGAAACACAATCACAAGGTACGCAGGATTTTATCCTGGGAAACCCTCATGGGGGAGAAAACCCAGCAAAAACTTTCTCAATAATAGATTGCCAATATAATTTCAAGACTAAGACCAAAACACCAAGGATAAACTAATACTAAGGATGTGCCTCTCGTTTCCTTCCTCCTGCAACTGCAACTACCTTCAATATATGTGCATTATATGAGTGATTGTGAGAGTGAACAAGTGAGGCACCATCCTCACATATAAATACTAGTTGAGGAGGCATTAGGGTTATGTCTCTTCACTTAGTAGGGATGACTTCTTGTAGAAGTGGTTAAAACCACTTTATAAACACTAGGGGTCGACTTTACAAATACCACCATATAAATATGGTTTGACTAATCCACAAAAGGGGATTTGATCTATAAGATAATAACTCAATTATAAAAAAAAATCTTAGAAGTTACAATATTTCAACAGTAACAAACCATCAACTAGTGAAAGTAAATTTGGGGAAAATAAAACTAGAGTAAAGTTTCCTTGTAGGTTATGTGAAGGTAGTCATCAAAATCACCTTTTCCCTCATATGGATGAAGCCTAGAAATTATTGGAAGACCTTGTTGTTCCCCAACAACAACTTCCAATCAGTTATCGTAATCTTTCTCCCAACCCACCACTAGTTGCTAAAGTGGTCAATCTGGTTCCATCATCGCTTGATCCCACTCTTCCATTGAATAGTGAAGTTCAAGTGGTCTATTCGACTCCATCATCGGTCGATCCCACTCGTTCCTTAAAGAGTGAAGTCAAAGTGGTCATTCTAAGTCCATCATCAGTCAATCCCGCTCTCCCCTTAGAGAGTGACATTTTCTAATTGATCAATCTGATCCCATCATCGGCCGATCCCACACTCCTATTGGAGAGTGAAGTCAATACCGCTCATTTTTTCTTGTTAATATTGATTCTTTTGAACAAGGGGGGATTTCTCCTTCTATTGTGGAACCCCCTCCAAGTAGTGAGGCCATTCTTTTGTATTAGCATGGGATAACTGGAACTCACCTTCCTTCCTATGTACCTTTCCAAATCATTGTTAAGGTTTGTGGTAGGGATGTTCCTCAGACTTTTTTGACGAAGGTGCTTCCATTAGTATTCTATCCTCAACTTCTTGGAAAGCTTTAGGTTGTTCTCAGCTTGTGTCAGTCACCCTGAATTTGTTAGCTTTTAACAAATGAATCACTGAAAATTTAGGGATACTTCCTCATTTTACCATTACTTTAGGAGGGAAAATTGTCTATATTGATGTTATGGTAATTCAGGAGCCCTTGGATTTTACTTTTCTCCTTGGGAGAGATTATTTCTATGCCATGAAATCTATCATTTCCACTCTCTTTCGAGCGATATGTTTCCCTCATAATGGAAATATTGTGACTATCGAACAACTTTTGTTTGTTGGTCCTCATTTGACTGCTAGCCACCTGCCTTCCTTAAATGGTCCTTATGTGCAAGTGGTATCGCCCCCACCACGGGTTCATTATGTGGCAACATATCCCATGCTTTCAACTACTGATGAGAACGAGCCTCTCATTGTATGCTTCCACCCTTTTGACTTAGATCTGGTGGTTGAATGGTGATCTCATCAATAGGGATATTAGAGTCTGATCTCCTTACCCCTATTGCGGCCCTTGACATGTATTCCTTCCGAAGCGTTATTCTTCCATCCAACAAAGATCTCCTGAAATCCATGATCGAGGTTTGTCCCTTGACATGTATTCCTTCTAGATCATTTTCCTCTCTAAATCCATGATCAAGAAGAGGTTAATGAGCATGGTTTATTTTATGATTTCAAGCTCATTAAAAAATTAAATCAGCCATGAGCATAGTTCTTGTTTCTGTGTCAAGCTCATTAAAAAAATAATCAGATGACCATGAGCATAGTTCTTGTTACTTTTTCAATCTCGTTAAAAAATGAATCAGATTCCCCTCCCCCTATGTTAACACTGAGTAAATTGTTGGGTTGAAGAAACAATCTACAAAGGTAACCTACAAACCAACTTTAAGACTGGAAACTAGCCTTTCCAATCTAGAAATGGCTCTCTCGAAGACTTGATCTCTGATAGATAGGTTGCTTTAAAATGATGTCTAGATTTAGAATTTTAAGATAATTTTTCAAGGTCTGCTGACAAAATATAGTGCTTCTAGGGTTATGGATTCAACCTATGAAAACAAAGAAAAAAATGCTCGGTAGATAGAACTCCTCAAAGGAAAAAAGGATAAATGAGGTGATGAACTTCATTGTTTAGTTTGATCATGTAGGGTGAAAGAAGAAAAGAAACATAAAATAGAATCAGAGCACCACAATGGATGAATTATGACCTTGTCTAAGAAGATAGACAGAATTTAAATTAGTTAAGTCTAGAGCACCATTAGATGAATTCTGGACTTTCAAATAACCAATTTAAAGAGAAGAGCAGTGCAGATGACAATAAGTACATAGGGAATACATACAAACAAAAGTACAAGATTCAGATCACTACCATTAAAATCTTTTTCTTAAGGAATTCAGGAATTCTACATTTGTATTTCTTTAGGTTCAAAAACTACATTGAGGATCAAAATGTCTATACTTATGCTCGTGTGCCCCCCTTTTTACATCAAAATAGTCCACATATATAGAAAAATAAAGCTACACTTAGCTGCTAGGGGTCAAACTACTATCTCCTAGATTTATCCTCATGTTGGTGAGGTATGAGATCTCTTACCTTCTTTACTCTCTGATGCTTGTGTTTCAGGAATTCTTTCTACTAGATGCCTCCTCAATTCTATATTTTCCTGAGAGAATTGGGCTATAAAATGTTGAGATTTATTTAATTGTTGTTTCACCTCCTCAATATCTACATCTTCTTCACCTAGTTCCACTTGATTTTCATCAATCTCTTGGGTTCCACATTCAACAAACTCTGGCTGAATTGTGGGTATGGGAAATCTCCTAGCAGACGACCTGGTGCCCGGTTTACTGGGATCTTGCATCTCCTCAGTTTCATCAGTGAATCTTAGTTTTCTTCTTTTCTTACATGGTGGTTGATTGAGTGACGAATCTTCAATTTCTTTTCCTTTTCTCCCTTCATCAATACCTCCTCTTCTTACCTTTGAACTATGAAGTATTGATTTCTCAGCAAATAAGGGAATATCTCCTTTAGGGTCTCGGGGAATGTTTGTTGAAATCAGGAAGGAATTCTAGTCCCTGTTTAAATTTTCGAGCTCCTCAACCACCAACATCTTAATCAAGGAAAAATGGAATAGGTTGTTCTTTGGCTGGTCATCTTTGGCTTGGACATTGTATGTCATCTTTCCTAGGCTTCTACATAGGCAAAAAGGTAAGTTTAAAGGACTTCTCCCTGTGAAATGCATCAGAAGCCTCATGTCGTATTGATGCACCTTGTCAAATCTTCCCTCACAAGTGAAGTGCTTCAGGATTATCTTCAGAAGTTTCTCAAAAGGTTCCAGAAGATACTCACTGGGAATGCTAGCTCCAATTTTCCGATTTCTATATTCAGTTTTGATGAAATCAATAAAACATGAAGTATTTAATGGCATACCTTTAAATCATTTTTCTCCCTACATAGGGATCTCCATCGTAGCTTATATGGTTTCCTATGATACTTGAAAAGTGATCCCTGTAATAGTTGTACTGACACCAGTAAAGTTAAGGGTGAACTGCTTAGTTAGTTGTGCATTATATCCTTGAATATTTTCACAAAATATTATGCATCCGGCTTGTTCAAAGGACACTATGATCGTCGGATCTGCGTTTACTAACTTTGAATATTGTGGTTCAAACCCCATGACTTTCTCACTTCTTCCATTCTTTCTTTTACTTTGAAGAGTTGTCAAGATGTTGATACATGTCAATTTCATGTGCGCAACAATAGATTGTAATATCCTCTCTACGCAGCGAATGAGAATAGTAAATTTTGCACAATGCGTAGGAAAAGGTAGCAAAGGAAACTTTTTGCAGCAAACAAATCAACGGCAGAAAATTCATCATAGTGAAAAACTCAGCGCAGTAAAAACAACAAAGGAAAACTTTGGCACAGAGGAAAAATTTGGTGCAGTAGCAACAACAACGGAAAACTTCGATACAATAGAAACATCAACAAAAAACTTCGGCGCAGCGGAAAACTTCACCGCAGTAGCAACAGCAATGGAAAAATTCGGTGCAGTAGAAACACCAACAGAAAACTTTGGCACAGCGTAAAACTTTGGTGCAATAGCAATAGCAATGGAAAACTTTGGCGCAGTAGAAACAGTAACGGAAAACTTCGGTGCAGTGGAAAACTTCGGCGTAGTAAAAACAACAACAGAAAACTTTGTGCATGAGTAGGTAATAAGAATTTAGCTCAAAAAAAGAAGGTTGACTGTGTGAAAGACTGTAATACCCCTAGGTCGAACCCAATTGTAAATGTAAATACAAATGTATGTAAGTTGGTGAGTTGTTTGATATCATTTTGTATGCACCTTCCATGGTATAGCGTGCACATGCACTGCATAGTAAAATGATGAAGTGTGCACATTCCAAGATACCATGCGCCAACAACTTAAGTGCATGCAATTTTTAGGCCAGAGAGACTATGTGTATATGTTGTGGTTTATAGGTTGGTGACCCAGTTTTGTGATGATTAGGCCGGAGAGACTAGATGTTAAAGTCCAGTGGGATTATTTTTGTATATGTCTCATTATTAATATAAAATACATCGTTGTGCATAGACCGGCCACAATAAAAGAGTATGGGGGACTAAACTCCACTAGTTGGTAGAAAAGAATGGGATCTTTCAGTTTGTCTGTAGCTTCCTTGTCCAAACTTGCTTGAAGTTGTTTTCCCTTCTTAATGAAAAATTTTTCCTCTTTAAACTCCTCACCTGTCTCAACAAAGTCGTATTCCTTTTCAATTTTGATTGAGCACCAAAGAGAGTTGCACATGCATCGTCAATAGTTGGTCTACATTTCTTGAAATGTTCCATGATCCCTTCCTCTGATATTTTTTTTCCTCCTTGAGTTTAATGATCTCATATTGAGCTTCTCTCACTGCTTTTTCAACCACTTTGTATTATTTTGTCCTCATGTTGATGAGGTATGAGATCTCTAACCTTCTTTACTCTCTGATGTTTGTGTTTCAGGAATTATTTCTACTAAATGCCTCCTCAATTCTATATTTTCCTGAGAGAATTGGGCTATAACATGTTGAGCTTTCTTTAATTGTTGTTTCACCTCCTCAATATCTACATCTTCTTCACCTGGTTCCACTTGATTTTCATCAATCTCTTGGGTTCCACATTCAACAAACTCTAGTTGAATTATGGGTATGGGAAATCTCCTAGCAGACGACCTGGTGCATGGTTTACTGGGATCTTATGTCTCCTCAATTTCATTAGTGAATCTTAGTTTGCTTCTTTTCTTACATGGTGGTTGATTGAGTGACGAATCTTCAATTTCTTTTCCTTTTCTGCCTTCATCAATACCTCCTCTTCTTACCTTTGAACTATGAAGTGTTGATTTCTCAGCAGATAAGGGAATATCTCCTTTAGGGTCTCGGGGAATGTTTGTTGAAATCAGGAAGGAATTGCAGTCCCTGTTTAAATTTCTATGCTCTTCAACCACCAACATCTTAATCAAGGAAAAATGGAATAGGTTGTTCTTTGGCTGGTCAGCTTTGGCTTGGACATTGTCTGTCATCTTTCCTAGGCTTCTACATAGGCAAAAAGGTAAGTTTAAAGGACTTCTCCCTGTGAAATGCATCAGAAGCCTCATGTGGTATTGATGCACCTTGTCAAATCTTCCCTCACAAGTGAAGTGCTTCTGGATTATCTTCAGAAGTTTCTCAAAAGGTTCCAGAAGATACTCACTGGGAATGCTAGCTCCAATTTTCCGATTTATATATTCAGTTTTGATTAAATCAATAAAACATGAAGTATCTAATGGCATACCTTTAAATCATTTTTCTCCCTGCATAGGGATCTCCATCGTAGCTTATATGGTTTCCTCTTATTCTTGAAAAGTGATCCATGTAATAGTTGTACTGACACCAGTAAAGTTAAGGGCGAACTGCTTAGTTAGTTGCGCATTATATCCTTGAATATTTTCACAAAATATTATGCATCCGGCTTGTTCAAAGGCAACTATGATCGTGGGATCTGCGTTTACTAACTTTGAATCTTGTGGTTCAAACCTCACGACTTTCTCACTTCTTTCATTCTTCCTTTTACTTTGAAGAATTGTCAAGATATCGATACATGTCAATTTCATGTGCGCGACAATAGATTGTAATATCCTCTCTACACAGCGAATAAGAACAGTAAATTTTTCACGATGCGTAGGAAAAGGTAGCAACAGGAAACTTTGCGCAACAAACAAATCAATGGCAGAAAATTCAGCATAGCGAAAAACTCAGCGCAGTAAAAACAACAAAGGAAAACTTTGGTGCAGTAGCAACAACAACGGAAAACTTCGGTACAGTAGAAAAATCAATGAAAAACTTCGGCGCAAAGGAAAACTTCACCGCAGTAGCAACAGCAACGGAAAAATTCGGTGCAGTAGAAACACCAACGGAAAACTTTGGCACAACGTAAAACTTTGGCGCAATAGCAACAGCAATGGAAAACTTCGGTGCAATAGAAACAGTAACGGAAAACTTCGGTGCAGCGGAAAACTTTGGCGTAGTAAAAACAACAACAGAAAACTTTGTGCATGAGAAGGTAATAAGAATTTAGCTCAAAAAAAAGAAGGTTGACTATGTGAAAGACTGTAATACCCCTAGGTCGAACCCAATTGTAAATGTAAATACAAATGTACGTAAGTTGGTGAGTTGTTTGATATCATTTTGTATGCACCTTCCATGGTATAGCGCGCGCATGCACTGTGCAATAAAATGATGAAGTGTGCACATTCCAGGATACCACGCGCCAACAACTTAAGTGCACGCGATTTTGAGGCCAGAGAGACTATGTGTATATGTTGTGGTTTATAGCTTGGTGAGCCAATTTTGTGATGATTAGGCCGGAGAGACTAGATGTTAAAGTCCAGTGGGCTTATTTTTGTATATGTCTCATTATTAATATAAAATACATCGTTGCACATAGACCGACCATGATAAAAGAGTATGTGGGACTAAACTCCACTAGTTAGGAAAAGGGGGGGCTAAAAGTTAAGAAAAAGGGCTAAGCTAGGGAGATTAAGCCAAAAAGGAATATTATATTAATATTCCTTAAATCATAAAGTATGGGAAATTATTTTATCCTAAGTTCTAAGGATGGGGACAAGTGGTCCAAAGTAGCTCCCAACATGACAAGTGTCAAGTTGGGGACATGCATACATATTGTTTGGACTTAGTTCATTTTCCTAGATTCCTTCCCTCATTCAAGCATTTAGTCAATCATTCCATGATCATTCACATACTCATTGAGCTATCCTCTGGACCGTCATGTCACTATACCTGAGCCTGTATCGGTATCCATACCTATAGATGTACCTAGTTAGCTTGGGAGTTGGACTGAAGAAGCGGGTTGTCAGGCCCGTGGGATATTGAAGAGGCGAGTTGTCAGGCTCGTGAGGAATTTCTCTCTAGGTGAGAGAATTGTTGGGAATTGATTTCCTGAAGGTGCTAAACTGCAACTACAGGGCTCTAAGACTTCCTTTCCAGCCTGTTGCTGAAGTCCGGAAAGGAAGTGGGGAATTTGAAGGACTGTTGAGAAGATAAGGTGCACACTTCCTCGGGTGGGACAGGCATGTGGGGAATGAGGGACTATAGGTTGTTAGTTTGAGTTGGCACCTTTGACCGAGTCTTTCTTGTTGTCTATGTTCCATCAGCCTGGTTAGGAATCCCTTTACCCAGGTGGAGTTTAGTCCAAGATCGGGGGTGACCCACTACTGAGAGTGATGAGCGGTGTGGTCTAAGGCTGGGAGGTTCATGGAAGCTCTGCACGTAGTTGGTGATATTCTTACCAAGATAAGTGTCAATTATGTGATAAATTTACATGTTGCATAATTATTTACGTGTTTATTTTTATGGGTTTATCTTATGTGTGGTTATAATTGTCTTTATAGTTATGGGTATTTCCTGTATATGTTGCATATAGATGTTTACTGTTATTTTAGTATGAATCTGTGTATTTACAGAATGTATTTGTTTGCTTACATTTTATATATAAAGTTATGCAAGAGTTCTGTTTCTATATGTTTTAATTGCATGCAGTTCGAAAAATTTATGTGGCATAGCTCAGTTGGATGTTGGGTATGTTACAGTATGTTGAGCAGAGAATAAAAGTGTTTTCTAGAGAAGCATGGGCCATCCTGGGTGGTTGGGGATGTCACAATAAAGAACAAAAAAACATTCTGGAGTAGCATGGCCCGTCCTGGGTGGTCGGGGATGTCACAATATGGTATCAGAGCTTCAATTTTCAACACTGAGCCTGGATGGGCCGAGCAAGTTGAGTTGAAGAGAAATTTCATGAAGGATTTATTTCGAAGTGGCCAAATTTTGAGTTGCAAAGCATCCATGGAAAAACGTAATAGCAATTGTGCGGAATTGGGAAAAAGCCCCAATTTATGTTGTTAAATTCATGGGAAAATTGAGAAATTTGGCCATGTGGCGAGATATACTTGATTTAATATTTGTTCTAGAAAATTCAGACCTGGAATTGGTCGAATTTGAAGTTACAACTAAGCCATGACAATTGGAGCAATATTAGTAATTAAAATTCTCAATTCATGACTTGAGTTTGGGAAAAATTCATTCCAGAAATGTCAAACCGCGGCGATTTGTTGTTGCAGAGATTGAACTGGTGTTATCGGGGTGGAATTGAACAAATTTCATAGTTGTGGAATGTCTATGGTAGAAATTGGGAAAAAGTTAAGCACAAGCCCCAATTTATGCAGCGAAATTCATGAGGAATTGATGCGCATAAAAATGAATGTGCACAGGTGAGCTCACTAAAAATGCATGATGCGCAGTAAAAATCTTGTGATATATAAAAATTGGGCACTGCGCGGAAAAATATTGGCGTGCTGGTGCGCGCACTAAATTATGGTGTTGCGCGGAAAAATATTGGCATGCTAGTGTGCGTACTAAATTTTGGTGCCACGCGGAAAAATGTTCCAAAATGTTGGTGTGAGGGTGCGCGCACTAAATTTTGGCACATGGAAAAATGTTGGTGTGCGGGTACGTGCACTAAATTTTGGCATCGCACAGAAAAATATTGGTGTGCGGGTGCGAGCGCTAAAATTTGGCGCCGCACGGAAAAATGTTGGTGTAAGGGTGCACACACTAAATTTAGCATTGTGCAATGTGCATACGCATATTAAGGTGTGTGCGGTGTGCACACACATAATAATGGTGCACGTGGTGTGCACAGTATTGACATAGCGTAGATGAATTTTGTTCGTGCACGCGCAATGCGAATATATGTTGTCTTGTAACAGTTTAGTTAATGGTTCACGTGGAGTATTGATGCATGGCAGGGGCGTACTAAACTTTGGCATGGTGCAACGCATAGAGTAAATTGTGTGCATAATATCAGCGCGCGATACAAAAATTGCGTGCAACAGGTAATAGTGCAAGAACCAAAATTTTTCATGATGGAGATTGGCGCACGACACAAAAGTAGTGTGTGCCAGTTATTGGCGCGACAGAGAAGTGATACACAGTGATTATAGGTGCATGGAGCATGATTTAACTTGTGGTTGTGTTTCACATGCTATACATGGGTATACAAGTTGAAATTTGTGCACGTGAAGTCATTTGGAGGGTGAACAATAGCAGAAAACCAATGATTTTTGTGACATTTTATACTATTTGAACGTCATCTTTTTGCGGCGTGTTCTTGAGGCCCTTAACATCATTTTTAGCTACTCAAAAACCATGAGAAGAGAGTGTAACAAGATACACTTTGTCTCTACAGCTCGAATAAAAGATCTCGGAGAGAGATTTCTAATGGTGTAAACTGTTCGTCAAACGGAGCTTTTATGAAAAAGTTACAGCACAAACTGTGGAAGGTAAATTTTAAGACCCAACTAACTTCGAAGAGCCATAACTTTATGCTCTGGAATCATATTGAGGCGCAGGAGAAGTCAATGGAAAGATATTGAACCATAGAAGACATTTCTAGAGTTGAATTAAATTTATGGGCATGTTAAAAATGTTTAATATGGAAAAGAGGGTACATGTAGCATTCCAGACCAAAAACACGAATTGGCCTGGAACTTCAGCAGGCTGTAACTAGCAGCCCAAAACCCAGAAAGAGGTGAAACTTGGACAGAGTGTCCAGAATAAGTATATGAATAAACCCAATTGATATCCTACTAAAAATCCAATGGAGTAGGTGCAAAAATGCATAATTACAACACAGAGTTGCACCAAGTTGAAGTGTGAACAGAAAAATTAATGGGCAATTTTCAAATAACCATAACGTTCTGCTCAAGACTCAAAATTGAGCATGGAAGCAGGCGTCGGAAAGGTCTCAGAAAGTAGAATATAACTATTCACCTAGAAAATTGATCTGGGTATTCAATTCTTTAGGATATCATAAGAAAGAGATTTTATATATTATTGAACAAGAATGGTTCATATTTTTCATGAGATTGTTGAAACAATTAGCCTGACAAAGTTTTATTGGCTGCACATTTTGCAGAGTTAAAAACAACTAGATTAGATTAGGATTAGAACAAAGTCTAGAGGAATGGAAGAGGCACAGGGGACTTATATCTAGGAATATGAGATCAGAGGGATGGATGTCCATTTGGGCATTGAAGGAACAAACTCCAATGGACATGGAGAAAGAAGGGATGAAAACATGAACATGGTAGAGACCATTAGAAATTTACAGAAGGATGTCCAAAGCCATAAAGTGGATAATGAAAGGCTTATGAGAGAGAAGGAGTGGAAAGAGTACTTCAACATGAAGTTAATGTAGAGCTTGAACAGAATAGAAAAGAAATTTGATAAGGAGAGTGGCTCAAGCAAATCAAGAAGGCATAGGTCTCATGATGAGAAAAGAAGAGAAAGAAGTGTTAGCAGACATCGCCATCACTCCCTAAGGCATTCCAATAAGAGAGCACACAGTAGCTTAATTCCATTCCCTATTAGGAAGCATAAAAGATCTGGGGTGGATCAACTACGAGGAGAAATGAACAAAATCAAACCTCCTACATTTTATGGTGAGCACAAGAAGGATGAAGATGCAGAGACATGGTTTTTGGGCATGAGAAAGTATTTTCAATTGCATAATTATTCATCTCATGCAGAAGGAAGAATTTTCATCTATCAACTCAAGGAAAAAGCATCCATGTGGTGGGATCATCTTGTGCAGGTACAACACATTAAAGAGAAAAATGTTACTTGGAGGGAATTCAAGAAGTATCTTGAGAAGAAATACTTGACTAAGAGATACTATGACAAGAAAATGAAAGAGTTCTTTGAACTCAAGCTTGGGAGTATGACCATAAATGACTATGAAAGAAGGTTTTTAGAACTGTTGAAGTATATTTCTTTCATCAAGGATGAGACAATTAAGATTCAAAGGTATTTGAGTCGATTTTCATCATTCATCAATGAAAAAATACAATATGATGATCCCAAAACATTGGAGGAGACCATAAGGCGATCTAAATGCCTATATGATCAGCAAAAAGCAAGGCCAACTTTCCAAGAATCTTGGGAAGACAAAAATAAATTCAATATGGATCAGAGGAAGAAGGGGACTAAGCCACCACTCTTCAGAAATAATCCTCAGGGATAGCTTCTAGAGAACCCAGAATGATTAAGATAGGGGGTCAAAGGCCAAGGCATCCACCTATTCAATGTTGGGGTCGTAAAGGAGATCATATGTTCATAGATTGTCCTCATAGAGGTGAAAAAGTGAGGACTATTCACAGTGTACAGCAAGCTGAAATAGTGGAGGACATGGGTAGAAATGTACCAAGGATCTATGCATCCCTGGACAACAAGCAAGCAGAGTATCAGTCACATATGATTGAAGTGGAAGGTATGATCAGCAACCAAACCATTGCTATTTTAATTGATTCAGGAGCTAGTCATAGTTATATAGATCCTAATATGGTGGAAAGTGTTCATTTTCCAAGAAGAAAGCATGGAAAATATTGGTTGGTGCAGTTGGCTACCGTAGCCAAAAGAAAAGTTAATGAGATGGTTAAGTCATGTCTTATGGACATGAATGGAATGAACACTAGGGAAGATTTGAACATCTTGGCTTTAGGTTCCTATGACTGTCTAATTGGAATGGATTAGTTGAACCAGCATCATGCTATCCTAGACTGTCATAAGAAGGAATTTACTTGCTTGGATGAGGAAGGGAACCTAAGGAAAGTGCAGGGAATTCCCAGGGCAGTAACCATCAGAGAAATTTCAGCATTGCAGCTGAAGAAATGTTATAGAAAAGGGTGTCAAATATTTGTAGCACATATGGAAGAGACACCTAAAGATAAGGTGCCAAATTTGGAAGATCATGCGGTGCTGGAAAATTTTGAAGATGTGTTCAAGGAGGTACCAGGACTACCCCCAAAGAGAGATGTTGATTTCTCTATAAATTTAATGCTTGGAGCAGCTCCAGTGTCAAAGACTCCTTACAGAATGAGTACACCAGAGTTGAAGGAGTTGCAAATGCAGCTCAAAGAACTTCTAAAGAAGGGGTATATATGCCAAAGTGTGTCACCTTGGGGTGACCCAGTCTTGTTCATGAAGAAGAAAGATGGGACATTAAGATTGTGCATTGATTTCAGACAATTGAATAAAGTGATTGTAAAGAACAAGTATCCTCTGCCAAGGATTGATGATTTCTTTGATCAATTAAAGGATGCAAAGATATTTTCAAAGATAGATCTCAAGTCAGGATACCATCGGGTAAGGATTAAAGAGGAATATATCAGCAAGACCACCTTTAGGACAAGGTATGGTCATTATGAGTTCACAGTGGTGCCATTTGGGTTGTCAAATGCACCAGTTGTTTTCATGTGCTTAATGAATGGTGTTTTCCAAGAATATTT